>OZ024713.1:1159763-1377505 GCA_964016945.1 Microplitis deprimator
GCTACTACAGTGTGCCTGCACTCGCCTATCTTCTCAAGACTTGTACAACGAATATTTGACCTACTTATCTTTTCAAAAATTACGTATAAGAAAAATTTTAATTATCTATTTTTCAAAAAATTAAGCTTTTATCAAAATTGGTAAAATTATGGTCAAACTCAAAGTTAATAAAGAAAAATTTAATTTATTTTATCAGCATTAACGTTCTTTTTACGTTTTTAATTCATCGGTCACACATACGAGGGTGCATTGATATAGTCGTCCCAATGAAAGGTTGGAATTTTTTTTCCCACCACAGTTTCTCCCTCCACCCTTTAAATATTGGTTTTGGTGGATTTGACGCATGCGCTCATTCTAATATTATAGTGGTGGGGGAAGAAATTGGTGGGAAAAAAATTCCAAGCTATCGTTGGGACGACTATATACTACGTGAGGATTTAAAGCCATACGGTCATTTTTATTCTTTCTTCGTGAAACTCCTTAGCGTGAACGTCGCAGTGTTTACTACTAACCTTAAATATTTGTTGATATTGTTTAGATATTTCATTTAAAGGATTTCACTAACTATGGTTGACTCGGCGTATTCTCTAGATTCAGTACTTATCAATGATGAAGATATTGACACATCAAAACCACCACCAACTCCTGGGAAATCAATTGGAAGGGATTTTCCTGAAATCTATAGGAAATACGACCAGCCGACGAAGCCAACGGAATTGGAATCAAAAGAGGTAAATCATCGTCCTTCACAGCATGCTCATCAAAAATATAATTTCAGTGTTATAGATAGAAGAGGGAAGAAACAAGCCACTATTAGAAAATTTCCGAACCAGAATAGGAGTCGATGGATGGAGGAGTTATATTCCCAGAGTAAGAAACAAAACGTTCTCAATTAATCAAAACAAAAATTTACATAATTGATGTTTATTAATTGTAGTTCATAAAGTTCCTTATGTGATAGCACCTTTTTTTTTGCATGTTCTTGAAGTAATTTAATTTTATATTCAATAATTTAAATTTGTCAGTTTATTGCATGTTAGTTTTAAGAAATAATGACAACTGGCCGGCTTGGCCACTAAAAATATTTTATTTTTTGATATGTATCTAATATTAATATCAAGCGAGAACATTGAGTTCTTAATATTTTTAAACACGCCACTAGAAATTACTTTCTACTGCCAGTCCTAAGCCTGGATAAAGTGTGAAGGAAAATATATCAAACAACGTTAAATAAACTAATAATATTATCATCGTAAATTTTCAATTGAGATAAAGTAAATGTCCCAATACCGGAACAAGACTCAAACCGCAACAATTTGATAATCATTATATATTTTAACTCGTACGCGATGAAATTAAATAAAAATTTCTTTATTTAAAATCTTAATCTTTTAATTACAAAATAGGATATAAAATATATTTTAGAATATATCCGAAATATGAAAAAAAAAAATGTTAATTATAGCAGTAATCTCGGATCCATTACTTTTTTATGTCTCTTAATGGTTTTGCTAAGAAATCAGTCAATGGTCTTAATCTTATAGAAAATGTATAAAATTACTTTTCAGTAATTTTTTTTTTTTTATATATGCATCTTGAATGACATAAAATTTAAGAAAACATATATTAACAATATGATAAAAATAATATTAATTTCACTGTTCGTCTAATGGTACCGGAAAGTGAACCCGTGCCTAGTACCGGAACAGTCAGTCATATTAATGTTATCGATAGACATTAACGGTGAGTTTCATTGACTGGCAAAATCAAGTACAATATTTATTATGAGTGGAGACCTAATATTTCATGCAGTTGGTATGATTATTATAAAAAATACATTAAATATAAATAAACTTTGATTTTAATCATAAAAAATGAATTTTTGTGTTTAATTTTTATTTTTCTTTAATCATTTTTATAGTATAACCTCAAATGATTTATTTTGTTACTATTCTTCAGTTCAAAATATTCATTTTTTATTAAGTATTTAATCATTTGTAAATTTTAAATGCATTTTACATTAATTGTTAATATTTTAACTATGAATAAATGCACGCCAGTGCAAAAAATAACTCATTTTATTTACTGTTCCGGTATTAGGACAACCGAATTTCGGTATTGAGACAAGGCTATTTCAGCGTTCCGGTATTAGGTCTTTAAGATGTCATAGAAAATTTTTTTTCTTATATTAAATTTAAGAAAAATAAACTAATTTGGTATTTTTTAATAGGTAAATGTCTATTCTATCTGATGTTATGAATTATTTTGGTTTATAATTTATTTAAATATTTATAAAACGATAAAAATCAGTCGAATACCCTTCGTCGTTCCGGTATTAGATCTGCTACGTACAGATCTAATCTGATCAGAGCAGATCTGAACTTTTTTTCCCGAGAAAAAGTTATATCAGCTCAGATCTGGTTTTATCCGTACATAAGATCCAATTAGATGTATTTATATTTACTTCATAAATTGATCGTTTACTCAATGTTGATCTTTCTTGATCTGACTAGATCTCGGTTGATCTAACTCGATCTAGGTTGATCTGACTTGATTAGATTTGATCAGGGTAGATCTGGACTATTTTTCTCCACAGAAAAATGTCATATCTGATCAGATCTAGTTTGAACTGAGCAGATAAAATCAGATCTACTTGGATCTGGGTTCAGTATCAATTATGATCAAATTTGATCTGAGCTGATCTAATTTGATCAGAACAGATCTAATTTTTCTTCCCGGGTATACAGTAGTGAAATTGAATGGTTTTGAATTGTTTTGAATCGTTTCTAATAATTTTCAATCGTTTATTTTAATCAGCGGTGAGTCCGCAATATGAAAATTAAAAAATTTTTGAATCAAAAATTAAATTTCACGAAGATATGTAAGATCAGAGAATTAACGTTCCTGCCGATTTTTATCCCAGAAGGGGTTTTGGCGCCCTCTAGGGGGCGCCAGACCAAGTACGTACCACCCTCTTCGTGGGTTCTGGGACCAGTACTCCAACCGTTAGCGGTGCCCGCATGTTTTGCACCTTGTAACATGCGGCAACTCCGTGGTTGCAGGAAGCCAATAGGTACCGCTGCGCGGGCGTGAACCCCTTTTCAGGTGTCAAACGCCTGAAGTGATAAAAAGCCCGTAAACAAGACTTATCACTAGCATATAGTGATAATCACTCGGAGGACAACAGAGGGCAATCTTTTATAGCTGCTGTCATACATCCGAGTGAGTATAAGTGCAAGTGGAGGAAGCCCTTATGGGTATGGGAAGAAGTTGCGTCCCACCACTAAACCTACGCAACCGGTTGACCAGAGCTGAAGTCTGGTACCACGGGGGGCCACTTTCCAAGCCCTCTGTGACCAGAGTCTCTCTATTTCCTGAGATGGAAGCAGTGTTTGGCCCAAAAAGAGGTTGGACTCGTGGTGGCTGATGGTAAGGCACCCACATGCACTGCATGCCTAATGGGTAAGCTAATGTGTGCTTATGCTCACATTTCGTTTTTATAATATTATGGTAGAAGTATAATAGGGACCGCTCGCAACGCGTGTATGCCCAAAAGGGCGAGGAAACGGCTTCCGGTCGGCGGAGGTGGACTTAGGTCCCGTTACATTAATTAAATCCTGCCGATTTTTATTTCAAGAGTAGAAAGCTTTTTTTTAATATTATAGTAACGAAAATCTAAAAAAAAATAAAAGAAAAAATTAATAGGTTTTTTATTCATTGAATTTTATTGCTACAGTGTCATCCACAGCAAGGCTACAAATGCTGCGAAGGCCTCGTATGTGATTGGGGATACTGGTTTCAAGGAGTATGCGTAACATATGATGAGGTCAAGCCTATTCCTGGAAAATAGAAAAAAAAATGTCAATAAATAAGATTTGACAATTTTTTCACGTCATCAAAAAACAAAAAAAACTGCTTTACTTATGTGTATAAATAAATACATACTTATAAATTTTGTGTTCTTGTTTATAAAAATTCAGTGGTTGAATATTTTGTGTCAATTACTTGACACTATTCAGTGTAAATTTAACTAAAGTTGAATATATCATCTGATCTTAACAAGTTTTTTGTGTTATTACATTTATAAGCAATTAATATAACACATTTTTTTGTTAACTCAAATGTAACACAAAATAACAGTTGACTAAATTTCGAGAATGGTGTGAGTCGAGGATTTATTACATATTATTTTTGTTACTTTGACACAAAAAAAAAAAAATCTGGTCTCCAAGAGCTCGAAAACATCAGTGTAATAGTATATTACATACCCAGGGAAGTAAAGTAAGAAATGTCTCAGATTACATGTAATTGTTGGCCGAGGCGAAGCCGAGGTCAACAAACATGTGATCTGAGGCTTTCTTATTTACTTCCCGAGGTGTGTATACTATTTTTCTTCTCGACGGAGGCGGAAAGCGGCAACTTCGTTTTGCACAGCGGGACGAAAGTTGACGCTTTCCGCCCGGAGGTGAGAAAATACATTTTCGAGCTCGAAAAAACTCTTGCATGTAATTGTTTTTCATGACATTTCCAAGCTCACACAAATTACGTCGTATGTTAAAGTTTGAAAATTTATGAATCAGAAATTAAGAATAAACAATCGTTTTTTACTATTTTTATTCCCAATTGAGTTCCCACACGATTTGCAATGTTAAATGTCCATAAGAAGGGCGATTCAAAAGTATTCAAAGTGTTCGGAAGCATTAAAAAGTATTTAAAAATTTTTTTTTTAATCGTTTTAAATCGTTTCTTTTGATAAGGGCGTCAACATATGAAATATCTAAAAAACATATTAAAAAAGATGTTTCTTCATTATTTTGTGATAATATGATTTGAACTAACGAACAAGTTTCATTTCTTTATAAAATGATAGGAAGAAACCATACAGACGAAAAGCTTGCATAATTTTGAACATATTTCAGTACATTATATGATGATTTATCCGGGAAAAGTTACATAAAATGCTATTTTTCAAATATTTCAACGCCCATATCTTTTGAACCGATTTTGACGTTCAATGTATCAGTCGACGCGCTTTAACAAGTTCTAGAGCTAATTAGATGTAGGAATTGATCGGATAACTCGCTTCAAAGATAATCGAAAAAAACCGTTTTTTACCATTTCTCTCTCCTGCTATATCTTGCGAACAAATTAACCGATTGAGATGGCTAAGGTGGCAATCGATGCGTTTTATAAAGTCCTAGCCCATGCAAGAGCTGCCAGAGTTGAACAAAGAGGCCATCCTTGGCTCAGCACTTGGAAACCTAGCTTTGGCACGTCTATATTGGCCCATGCTTGGGTCAAGAAAGGTTACTCAATCCTTGCCATTCCAATCATTACCCGAGTCTGGGCCAGGCCTGGGTTCTCCTATTTTGGCCATTCAGTGGTGACTCAGGCTTGGACCAGGACTGGGTAACCTAGCCTTGGCCGTTACAATAATTACCCGGGCTTGAGCCAATACCGGGTTCTCCTATCTTGGCCATCCAATGGAAACCCACACTTGGGCCAGACTAGGTAATCTAGCCTTGACCATTCAATGGCGACCCAGGCTCGGGCCAGGACTGAGTTACCTAGCCTTGGCCGTTACAATGATTACCCGAGCTTGGGCCAAGACTGGGTTTTCCTATCTTGGCCATCCAATGGAATCCCACACTTGGGCCAGACTAGGTAATCTAGCCTTGACCATTCAATGGCGACCCAGGCTCGGGCCAGGACTGAGTAACCTAGCCTTGGCTGTTACAATGATTACCCGAGCTTGGGCCAAGACTGGGTTTTCCTGTCTTGGCCATCCAATGGAATCCCACACTTGGGCCAGGACTGGGTAACCTAGCCTTGGCTCTCTGCCTTGATCATTCAATGGCAACCCAGACTTGGGCCAAGGTAGGATTATCCATGTTCGCTGTTAAAAAATAATTACTTATCTTTGAATCAAAATAAGTTTTAATGAATAAATATTTTACCATTCTGATTAAAATTATTTACAATTAATAATTAATATATTTTCTAGTTCGTTATTATTTGCAATCAACAACCGTAATTTTATAATTTTCCTTATAAAAATTAATTTAATTAATAAATAACTCATTAATTTTTATAATAAATGTTATTTTTAATAATGGTGGTAGAGTAAGATAATTAAGCTGGGTTCTTGATAAATAATCGATTAAATTTAATAAATTTTATTTTTGAAAATATGTAATTATAATATAAATAATACGAAATTATTATTTATCTTTTTCTTAATTGGAAATATTGAAAATATGTAATTATAATATAAATAATACGAAATTATTATTTATCTTTTTCTTAATTGGAAATATTAATTAAATTGCTCTTTATATTTCATAAAACCGAGAGGTTGTAGTAAAATGAATAAGTAGAACATATAAAAAATTTAATTCAACATTGGTAGGTTCGTCCAGTAGCCAGCGTTAAGACCCAGCAATCAGAAGGACGACAGTTCGCGCCCAGAGCCCAGCAGAATTTTTACCGAGTTTTTTTCACGTCATTTACCTCACTTAAATCACAAATTCTAGTACTTAAAAAACAATAAAATTTTTTTTTAATTAAATTTATTTATTTTTTCGATGCATGGGCCAGGTCTGACTAGCAAACATGGGTTATGTCTGGCAAGCAAGCATGAGTCAGGGCTGGCAACCAGACTTGGCCCGATATTATTATTCCAGACTTCTACCAAGGCTGGAACAAGGCTGGCTGACAAACTTGGCCCAGAGTTCAACATAGTTGAACCAAGCCTGAGCCAAGCCTGGGCCCGTCGTACTTTCCTGTCTGGGAGAGCTGATCAGATTTTGAAGTCGATCGTTCAACTCGTTTCTGAGAAATCAATGAAAAACTTAAAAAAAACGAAAACGTTTTTTTTTTGTAATTCGCAACCATTCAAATCGGTTGATTAGTTAAAAAGTTATAGACCGGTCACACACCACACACACACACACACACACACACACACACACACAGACAGATAATCAGACATCATCCTGAAAATTAGTCAGAAATTTATTTTAATTTCATGTTCATTGTAAATTTGAGTCTATGCTAATTTTTTCATTAATTTTATCGTCCTGATTCAGAAATAAATCTAATTTGGAATAATTCGAACACGATCCAAAACAATTCAAAGTTGGCAAAATTGACTATATATAGGTATACACTCTGGCATGGATTGAATCATTCCAAACTAGATTTCTGAATCAGGGCGTAAAGATCGTTATCTGTATGATGAAAACAAGAATAATGATGAATAGAATTGAGATTAAACGGTATTTGATCTAGGTTCAGTGGATTTTGCATAGAAAGAAATTTTGAATCTGCAGTTGTTGATGACGATAGAAATGAAATATTTTTGTTGTAATTTTATTTCTATTCAGTTATAATTGATACTGAACCTAGATCCAAGTAGATCTGATTTTATCTGTTCAGTTCAAACTAGATCTGATCAGATATGACATTTTTCTTTGGAGAAAAATAGTCCAGATCTACCCCGATCAAATCTAATCGAGTCAGATCAACCTAGATCAAGTTAGATCAACCTAGGTCTAGTCAGATCAAAATAGATCAACACTGATTAAACGAACAATTTATGAAGTTAATATAAATAGATCTAATTGGATCTGATGTACGGACCAGATCTGAGCTGATATAACTTTTTCTCGAAAAAAAAAGTTCAGATCTGCTCTGATCAGATTAGATCTGTACAGATTATAAAGAAATATTTCTTCACATTATATTATAATTATAAGATTAACAAGCTGAATTTAGACAAATTGGATCTGAGCAGATCTAAGAGTGTTTTTTATTCACCTTGATCTGTTCAGATCCAAGCAGATCTATTCTGATCAGAGTAGATCTAATTTGATCTAAACAGATCTGAACAAAATGCAGATCTGCTCAGATCTGAAACATCAGATCTAATTTGATCTGAATAGATCTAAATTTTTTTCCCCGGGATAATGAAGCGACAATGGATGCATTTTATCGTGTTCTAGAGCTGGTTAGATTTTGAAGTCAATCGAAAAATCTAAGCTAGATTCCTACCTAAATTTTTTTTTTGTGAGGCTCTTTTTGGTATACAGTTTTATTAAATTTCGATATGGAAATTTCACAATAGTTTATTTTGCAAGTCAAATTACGTTTTTACACTTTTTACATTATTATGCAATCATATTTATTTATTCACATAATTGATGCAGTTTTTTTTTTTTTTCATTGATAATGTGAAAAAATTGTCAAATCTTATTTATTGACTTTATTTTTTTTATTCTCCGGGACCAGGAGCGATTTAATCAACTACTACACAATTTCCTTGAAAAAAGTACCCCCAACGACATGCGTGTCCAGCGCAGCATATGTAGCCTCGTGATGGATGACACTGTAGCAATAAAATTGAATAAATATAAAAACCTATTAATTTACTCTATTTCTTTCATTTTTTGAGATTTTTGTTACTATAATATATAAAAAAAAAAAAAAAACCTTCCTACTTTTGAAATAAAAACCAACAGAAACATTAATTCTCTGATCTTAAATATTTTCGCGAAATTTAATTTTTGATCCATAACTTTTTTCGTTTTTATTTTGCGGACTCGCAGAATTTTTTTATAGGAAAAAAATTTGTTCACAAAAAATTTTTAACCCGCGAGCTTATAAATTTAAAGTTGAAAAAGTCAGGAGAGCTAAAAGTAAAGTGAAAAAAAAATTTATAATTTTTATTTTTTCCGCAGGTACTGAATTGAAGACAATAATTTTTAATATCTTAGATTTTCTTTTTAGACTTATAAGATTTGAATCGAATTTGATACAAAATTAAATCTTTCGAAAAAAAAAAAAAATCGGTCTGTCAGTTGACCCTGCGGGCCAGCCTCAAAACTTCCCGCCGTTTTTGAGCTCCTTGAGCTCGAAAAATTGTTGTGGATACATTTTCGAGCTCTAAAATACTTTTGTATGCCTTTGTTTTCGAAAGAAAACGTTTTTTATCATTTTTTCTCAAACGATATCTCTCGAACTAATAAAGCGATTGAGATGGTTAAGGTGGCAATCGACGCGTTTTATTGAGTTCTACAACTGATCAGACTTTGAAATTTATTTATCGAATCGTTTTTGAGAAATTTCAAAAATACAAAAAAAAATTTTTTTTTTTAATTCTTTCGACAACGGTATCTCTTGAAAGAATTAACTGATTTTGATGGTTGAGGTGGCATTCGACGCGGTTTATGAAGCTTCATAGCCCAGTTGATTTTGAAATCAATCCATCAAGCCCGTAAAAAGTTATCCGAAAAAAACATTTTTGAAAAAAGTTTATTTTTGGAATATCTCCGAACGAGCCCTACCGATCAAGCTCAATTTTTTTTTAGCTTCGAGATGTTACGTCCGGAAAGACATAACATATAATTCAGTCCCTTATTTTGAGTCTAGACACTGAAGTGCTTTACTCGGGTAACGGGGATCACGTTATTTGGTGCCGAGCATGGATATGGATAAAAGGAGTGTGTATATTCTTAGATTTAGCAATAAAAAAAAATGTCAGGACTTACTACTTTTGCTGGTTTATTGAAAATTATTCTGAAGATATACAAATCGATGACGATCACAATGATCAGTGGTGGCTGGACAATACACTTGGACGTTTCCCGGTTTTCGCTGCTGTTGCTTGGCGGCGAGTCGATTGGAGGTGCTTTACGCTTCTGCGGGTGTGGCTGCTTCTCTTGGCAGGTTCACTAATCACTTTCACTTTTATTTTAATTTAGAATTGCACTCGAATGAAAGATTGTCGATTGCCGAACTTTTAAATGGAAATAGGTCGAAATAATGAGGCTAAAGGTTAGTAAAGATTGCCGAAGCTGGCTTAGATGTCCTGCACAACCGAATCTCGGAATAAAAATGGAATTGTTCTAAAAATCGCCTCGTAATCTGATGACACCTGAACCGACCGAGAAAAGTTCATAAAAGTCGCACAAACGTTGGCTCCAATGACGGAATTAACGATTTGAATTTTGAAAAGAATTATTTAGACAGACGGATTATTCTTCTAGAGCGTTGCTCAAAAATTTTGAAGTTGCAGATTACTTTAAGAAAAAATATAGAATACGGCGGCTCTCGCGTGATAACCGATGGGTCCTTATATACCCTCGAACTGAATAATTACTGGGAGAAGATTTTTGATCAACTGGGGGCATTAAAGTTTTTTTCGAGTCGAAAACCAGGGGCATGGGTGGTCCCATTTTTAAGGGAACCAATATGCCTCAACTTGGTTGGGAGTAGGTGGAAAACCTGGCCCCTTGTTAAGGGAGATAGATACATAGTTCATTTGAACTTAAAGGAGATACAATTTACAAGGAGGAGAGAAGTAGGTGGGCCCCGAAATTGTACTTGTTAGAAATTTGGAGGAGGCGGGATAAGATATTACAAGATGGGGTAACCCAAGATGGAGAAATAATAGGTGAGATTTTCTTTGTTCTAGGCAGGATAGGGGAAGTGTATGTAGAATAAGATGTGTAGCTAGGCCAGGGGGATAAGGAGTTATCGATAAGACAAGACTCGCGGCTGCCGGAGCTGGTAACAATGGCCACCTTGGACATCGTGATTTATAAGAAGTTTTATTGTAATCTCGGCTTTGTGTTTGAGTTTACACAGCTGCCTCTCGTTAATTTTTTAGAGAATAGATACAGTGGTAATATTGTAATTTATATATACCTCAACGTTAAAACGCAGAGTAGCTGTTATCTATAGCCAGAACAAAGCATCATAGAGTAAGGAAAAAGACGAGTATACTGAGTTTAATTTTAATAAATAAAAAAAAGACGAGTACTAGTAAACCTCGGTAAACATAGGGTGGTTGGTGATGACTCACTGCGGGTAAAAGAACGCAGCTGAGGAATGCGGTTGCTGTAATATTCAGATTCTGAGAATAACCGAAGATCGCCTCATGTTACTATGCCCAGGTGGCTGAATTAAACAATCTTTCATTATGAGAGCTCGCGAGATAAGAAAACTAAGAACGAGGTTACCAAAACGGCTGCTCACAAGAGCATAGGTTTTGTCTCTTATAATAAAACCTTATTAAAATTTACTTAATTACCTCAGAACGTAACAGAGATATTGACAAACCGCGTCGAATGACACCTTGACGATCAAAATCGGTTCATCTGTTCAAAAGTTATAGATATTTACATACGTACGTACGTACGTACGTACATACATACATGCACTCGAACATCATCTTGAATTTAGTCAGAATAGCTTCCTAGAACCTCAAAACGTCGTCATCTATTGGAATTTCGATTTTCACAAATCGGGGTGAAATCAATAACTGTACCCTGATTAAACAACTGAATTCGATCGAATTAAACAGAATTAAATTTTTAATTCTATTTAATTCAGATAAATTCTGTTAATTCGGTACCTAACTTAAAAATAAATTCTGTCTAATTCGGCAGGAAAACCAGAATTTGTCCAAATTAAAACGAATTTGAATAATTCTATTCGGTTTAATTCTGATTAATTCGAAAATAATTCTCCAATTTCTGGTTCTGAATCCGAATTAAACTAAATTAAAACGAATTTGAAATTTTCAAATCGGTTTTATTCTGTTTAATTCAAATTCAAATTTTCAATTCAGTTTAATTCTGTTTTGCAGAATTCGACAGAATATAACAGAATTAAAATTTTGAATTCGGTTGAATTCAGTTGTTTAATCAGGGTAGTGTTATATTTTCTTACCCATTTTCCTTTACATCCTTCAACTGCACTGGCATAGAGGCCTACAAATACGAGGATAGCTAACATTAAGATTTTCGTCGACATTTTCGATTATTTTTAGTCTGAGCTGTAAAAATATAATAATTACTTTTATTAATTATTATGACTTCAGAAAGAAAGATGATACGTTTAAATTGAACTGAGAAAGTTTCGTAAATAATTAAATTATCCAAAAGAAATGTCACAACTTTTCCTTTTAAAACTTAATAGTTTATAAGTTACTTGAATTATTTGAAAAAAAATTAATATCACTCGATACTTTAATAAAATAATTTATAATTACCTATTCAAATACGTTTATAGTCTGCGGCAACGTCTAATTGATGTAATATCGAGTGAGGAATTCCTATCATATTTATAGTCAATAGATCCATTATCTGTTGACTTTTGGCTGAAACGTGCACCCGTGTTTATGTCACTCAAGAGTGATTTGAATCTTTAAAGATTATCTAGTATACTATCGATCTCTTGACACTTGAACTCTATAATACGTATAAAGGTAAATTGCATTGTTCAATGTAAACTATAAATAATTGTTTATCACAATTTTTTATTTAATAAGTTCAAGCTTGAATTAAACATGATACTTGTTATTTCAAATATTATGAAATATAAAATTATTAGCACATCTTTTGGCAATAAGACGAGATCTTATCTTACAATTTTTCTCGAAGGGATCATTGTTGACTACCGATGATTTGATTTATTATATGATGTATACTTTTATTAAAGGCGGGTGGGGCAGAGCGGCCCCCCTAAGCCAATTATTACTTTCTGTGGCTTTCAACCATAAGATTACTTTACTTTTTTGTCCTATTCCGAGCAAATTTAGGGACATTTTTCCAACATTCTGAAAAAAACTTTTTTTTTTTTGGCAGAGAGGCCCCTCTCCATAAAATGATAAAATTTTTTTTTTCATTTATTACCCCTAGTAAAAATGAAAACGAGGCGCTGGCTAGTATTTTCATGATATGAAATGAATTGGTCAGTATTCGAAATCTTTGATTATATATTAAATACTTTTTAATCCTGAATACTCAAGTCGATGCACACGAAAACAAGGTGCAAGATTGTAGTTCGGTAGATATGAACCGATTTTGAAAAACTTTTTTTTAAATTCTCAAAGAAATATAAAACAAAAAGTTGACCTAAATTTAAAGGCCGCTTTTATTTCATAAAATCAACTGACGAATAAGAACAAACACACGGTCATCCACTGGGCTTGAATTTTATAAATTTTTTAGTGATTTTTGGAAGGCTGCAACTTGGTGAAAAAAAATCGTATCGAGATTTAAAAAAAAACATTTTATAGCTTGAAATCACTAGTTTCGGTGCATTTTTTTTTTAATTTTTTAAGAGCTCCGGCCATTGCGCAAACATGAGAAATATCGCGAGACAAAAA
Source organism: Microplitis deprimator (assembly GCA_964016945.1). NCBI lineage: Eukaryota > Metazoa > Arthropoda > Insecta > Hymenoptera > Braconidae > Microplitis > Microplitis deprimator. Next base: position 1,172,938 of record OZ024713.1, read on the forward strand.
ATTTCTAAACTTTTTTTTTTTTTTCCGAAGAGCCCACGGACCGCGGAAAAATTCTTTCAACTATACCAATGCATAGATCGTTTAGCAAATTTATCCAGCTTCAATTTGGCATTTTTTTAAACCTCGTAGGACGATTTGTCGCAGAGATATCAACCATTAAACAAAAAATGATCTTCTTGGCAATAATCATCGATGTTTAAGAATGATCGCACAGTAAGTTGAAGGGCGGCGTTAAATACTTGAATAAATTCCCTACAAGAATCTCTTATCATTTTCTGAAAAAAAAAAAATTTTTTTTATTTTTAACATCCATTAGAAGTAAGTACAAAAAAATGGCTTTTTTGACTTTTTAGTAAATCGTCTTTTCTTTGCATTTGGTGAGTAACGAACGCAAAAATTGAAGAAACGGCGAAAAAAAATTATTTTTCCATGTCGATTATGATTTCACAATTAAAGGAACAAAACTTGTTCCTTTAATTAATTAGCAAAACTTTGATCGATGATTCCCAAAAAACAGTTTGATAGATCATTTTGAAAATTTACAGGGCTCTTGGGGGTACATTAAGCTAAAAAAGTCCCTGGCAACATTATTTTTTTTATCGATATTTGCAGAGTAGCGGTTGATTTACTAAAAAAGCAAAAAAAGCCATTTTTTTGAACTTACTTCTAATGGATGTTAAAAATAAAAAAAATTTTTTTTTTTTCAAAAAATTATAAGAGGTTCTTGTAGGGAATTTATTCTAGAATTTAACGCCACCCTTCAACTTACTGTGCGATCATTCTGAAATATCAATGATTATTGCCAAGAAGATCATTTTTTGTTTGAAGGTTGATATCTCTGAGACGAATCGTCCTACGAGGTTCAAAAAAATTCCAAATTGAAGCTGAATAAATTTGCTAAACGATCTATGCATTGGTTTAGTTGAAAGAATTTTTCCGCGATCTGTGGGCTCTTCGGTAAAAATAAAAAAAGTTTAGAAATTTTATGTCACGCGATATTTCTCATGTTTGCGCAATAGCCGGAGTTCTTAAAAAATTTTGAATAAAATGCACTGAAACTAGAGATTTCAAGCTATAAAATGTTTTTTGTAAAATCTCGATACGATTATTTTTCACCAAGTTGCAGCCCTCCAAAAATCACTAAAAATTTTATAAAATTTTTCTGTTCCTTTAATTTTTTGCGCTAGTGTCCCCCACGCAAAAAATTTATAAATTTGGATATAAAAAAATATATATACAAATATTTAAAAAATATATATCCCGTATATAAATTTTATATATTCAGTTTCGCCCGGTGGATATATACTGGAATTTATTAATTGAATATATAAAAAGTATATAATTATGAAGATATATAAAATAAATAAATTGAAATATATAAAATAATTATAAATACAATTATATAAATTAAAAGATATAAAAAATATATAAACTGAAATTTATGAATTTTTTATTTACAAGAGATATATATCAAAAAATACAAGAGATTTATAAACAAAAAATTTATAAATTTTTTATAAACGTAGGTATATATTTCTGAGTATATAAAAAATTTATAAATGAAAAGTTATATATCTTTTTTTTTATATAAAAAGATATATACTGCTGGATATAAAAATTTTATAAATGGAAAATTCGTATATTTTTCTTAAATGTAAATATACCAGCATATATATTTAAAAAAAGAAAAAACAATAGTTATTTATATGATTTTGTTTTTATTTTAAGATAGAATCAAGTAATATTACGTAGTCTATTAGTATTTTATTAAAAATATTCAAAAGAAATATGCACTTATTTTATTTTTATTATTAAATTATAATTTTTATGAAGGCAAATTGTTGGAATGTTGAAGATTTTATAAAATATAATTATTACTTTTAATGTATATAATGTTTATAGGTATATTAGACTTAATTATAAATATTAATATTTCCGTAATTGTAGATATAAGTATTTAGTAGAAACTAAGTTAATCAACATAATTAACGAAATTCAATATTTTAAGATATTTTTTTAACATGTCAATTATTCTTCGTCATGAGAGTCTTCTTGCCTTGGATTTTCATCATTTTCGAGAACTACAGGCTCAACGGTATTATTTTTGCGTAGTTTTGATAATGCTGTATTAATAGCAGCACCGAGCAGACTTTCTTTGTAATTTGGCCAGTGTTTGCGTACGGTATCTATGTACAAATAAATATATAATTTAGATATAATTACGCAAGTGGCATTAAAAAAACAACTTACATCTGATGGCATCCATAATAGTTTTGTCTAAGGCCGCGTAGCGAGGTGAATCAGTACCGTTTTTATTTTTTGCGGCTCCACCTTTATAATTGCTACGTAGCAAAACTTCTTTGGGGAATAGTTCAAAAACTAAAGCACAGCCCATAACTTGGAATGATTTTTTTTGTTTTATAGTTAGCCACATATCTTTTCTGATCATGATTTTGCTACCTTCCATCCCTATTTCTTTCTACAACAATACATATTTTTTTTAACGGTTGAAAATAATTAAATAGTTAAATTAAATATTTTACCATCTCATCCTCTTCAGATGATTTTTTAAAAGTACTGTCGGTACTTGGACAATTTTGGGCACTCTTTTTATGTCCAATTAATTTTTTTATTTCATCGTTGGAATTTCGGAAACAATCCATTACTTCTCGCATTGCTAAAAGAAAATAAGGAAGTATTGAAAATTACATATCCATTGTAATAAGGCCATTCTCAGACAGTACCCCCCCCTACCCCCACACTTTTTAAAAATATTTAATGACTATCAACTGTCACAAGCGTATCAAAATTTTATCAATCAATTAAAAAAAACTAAAACATTAATTGAAAAAAGGACAACGTAGTCGTAATTTCGCTAAGATATAGATTTAAAAAAAAATTACTTATAGTTGACATCAATTGGAAGTCAAACGAAATTTGAAAAATATATTTCAGTAAAATTTCCATGTCATTTTTTGTGGGCTAAAATTTATTCAAAAAATTTCGTTTAACTCTTAATTGATAACAACTGTAGGTAAATATTTAAAAATTCTATGTCTCAACGAAATTACGATTACGTTGTCCTTTTTTCAATTAAGTTTTTAATTTTGTATTCATTAATTTATAAAATTTAAATACGATTATGACAGTTGAAAATTATCGGATATTTTTAAGAATTGTGGGACACTGTCTGAGAGTGCCCATAATAATTAATTGTAAGAATAATACCTTGAGTAAAAGCTTCTTTGGTAACATATTCGGGTATTGTAGTGACAGAGTCTTCGATTAAATCTGTTGTTTTTTGTGAACTCGTACTTGCATTTTCAATGCGATTAGATTTAGCTGACAAAACCTGTACGTATTTCAATAAAATTATAAATTCTAACAAAGCATTGATTGTTAAACAAAATTTTAAAAAATTTCCAACATATTCAATAAAACTACGAATTCATTAATTATGGTGTACTTCAATTACCTCAGCAGAACCAGATGCAATGCCATTTTTCGTATGGCCCATATCAGAAGTACTATTTTTGTTTTTTGCAGCGTTAAGTTTCTGTTTTTTGCATGGATGATTTCTATAACCAGCTTCCTAAAAAAACGTTTGAGTAAAATTTTTAGAACTATATTTAATTTTAATAAGTGATTATTTATTTGAGAAAATTAAAAAAGAATCTTAAATAAAATTTATCGAAAAGTTATAAGCTTCTAATTATTATTCACAATAATTACATTATCAGAACCAGTTACGTTATCGTCTTCTGAGTTGATTTTGCCTACAGCATCGATCCTATTTCCTTCAGCCTGTGATTGTTGTCCAGGGTCAATAATATCAACACTAATATCCTAAAAACAGTGAAAAAAAATCAAGTTTATAACTCAAGTTATTATTGAAACTAACATTTATAAAATAAGCAATACATAATATGTTTACAGCTAGATTATTGAAAAGTGTTTCACTTACTGTGTGATTACCATCAAAACTTTCAGTATTAACAATTGATTTCAAACCCCCAATCATTTCTAGCCGTTTATTAAGCACAATTGTAGAGCCTAACGCATAAAGAAATGATAAATTAATTAATCTTAAGTTTATTAAACTTTAACTGCTTATACTTACTTGATACCGCCAAAACTTGTGCGTGATAGCAAGTCCAACCACCAAGTGGTTCTTTTTTTGTATCACGCCATTCCACTACATAAATTTTCAATGGATCTACTTCCTCATCCATAAAATTATCATAGTTAAAACTCTTTATGTGCTCGATATTTATCCCGACTGTAAATTTTCCATCGTCAGGACCGCCAACCCATTTGAAAAGCGCTAGGATCTTTGTGTTTTTTCTATACGAACAAAATGTACACATTTCTTAGCAATTAATTAATTAATATGACTTATATTTGTATAAAATTTTTAGGTTATTGTAAACAATTGCTTTTTCTGAATATAAATAAAAAAGAAAGTGCCATGATTTATTTTACCAAGCACGTGGAAATAACTTATGACAAAGTAATGAAAAGTGATAAAAATAAAAAACATAAAAAAGAAACAAGTAAAAACATCGATATGAGAAATATTGTTGTAGCTTTCCAATTTTTTATATTAAATAACTTCAAAAATCACAATTATTTGTTAAATAGTCATACTTACTTAGTTTTGTCCGACATTTTGTAATAATTAATGAAATCAATTTTTTCTTTGTGATTTAACTCGATACACGCTTTGACACGAACGGTTAAGTTTTAACTGTATCCAGAGGTAACAAAGGCACCACCGTGACATACTTTTTGGCGGTAAAATAGAAATGTTTTTTTTTTTTTTTTTTTTTTTTTCTCGGCAAAATTTTACAATACTGATGAATAATAATTTATTGTAAACTTAAAAATAATTCATTTTTTATATTTAAAATTATTTAATTTAAAGTATCAATTATTATTTTGAATTATATCTATTCTTAGTTGGTATAACTGACCATCATGGAAACTCACGCTTGCTTACATTAAAACTGTACTTTCTACAAATCGTAAATGCACATTAATTTATTTATACCTAATTACATCGTTTGTTATTATTTTGGAATTTACTAAATTTCTACATTTAATTTTATTTTGACGCTTTGTTGTATTACTGTATAATATTTATAGTTTTGTGAGCATCAAGACAGTATTGGTTGTTGTTTAGTTGGTTTGAATTATTTCATAACCAAAAAATGGCTTCGAAAAAGAAAAGAGGGCCTTATAAAACTTATTTATTTGATCACGAAAAAAAAATTCCAAAAAGAACACTTAATAGTTGGAAAGCAAAAGACAAAATTTCATTGCCGTCTTCTAAGTATGTATGATGTTCCTATATGCATTCTATTAGAAATATTGGTTATTAATTATTATATATATATATAACTTGTCGCAGTGAATCCAATCGGTGTAGCCAACAGGGTATAGAGAAATGTGAATATTTGTCTACTGACGTAAGTTATGCTTTTTAAATATATATAATTCTTTCTTTTCTTGGAATTAATATGACATTTTCCAACGCATTAATTTTATTTAAATAAAATTAAAATGAATACATGGCGTTGCAGATGCCATAAGGGCGTATCAAAATTTTATTTTTCGGAAATTGACGTAATTATGCTCTATAGGTATAATAGAGACGAAAAAATTTTTTTTCAAAAATCAAATTTTTTTATACGCCCTTATGGCTCCCGGCGCGGGTACCGGGAGCCATAAGGGCGTATAAAAAATTTATTTTCCAGGAATCGACATGATTATGTTCTAAAAGTATAATACCAAAAAAAAAAAAAAATTCTTTTCAAAATTTTACTTTTTTTTTTTTATAATTAGAAAAAAAAAATATTTTTTCAAAAGTAAAAATTTTTTGTTACCTAAAAAAAAAATTTTTAATTTTGAAAAAAAAAATTTTTTTTTTTTATTATTATACGTTTAAAATATAATCACGTCGATTCCTGGAAAATAAATTTTTTTATACGTCCTTATGGCTCCCGGTACCCGCGCCGGGAGCCATAAGGGCGTATAAAAAAAATTTCATTTTTGAAAAAAATTTTTTTTTTGTCTCTACTATACTTATAGAATATAATTACGTCAATTCCCGAAAAAAAAATTTTTATACGCCCTTATGGCATCTGTAACGCGACATGATTGATTCAGAATTTGTATTTTGATTGGCTGGTGATACGACTGCTGTACCAAGTTCAAGTTCACAAAATTCCGATCAACTGAAATTACCACTATCAAATGAATATATCAATAAACGCTTTGATGATAATTCACAGGATATTGATATCGCAGTGAATGGTCCAGATTCCAATCAAATTGTAAATATCTCATTTCTCTACTTATTTTTATTTTATATATGTTTGTTCATTTGTATCGTTCCAGGTGGATGATACCGACGATGATTCTTATGATTACGAATCAACTGATAATGAACTACCAAATGAGTGGGATGAAAGTGATGAAGAGCTAGATACAGAAGAATTCAATATTACCAGTAAAAATGATTCTAATGATCAATTAAAAACTTCAGAGATTTATAACTGCCACACAAGTGAATTTTTTTATACTCTAGATCCAAATAGACTTCAATATCCAAAAGAAGTATTCATTCGAACACTCATGGTACTTGCAATCAAATTGCACCATAACCTCGATAACGTGGTTGCTAAACATATGATACAGTTAATAGATGCGATGTGTCAAGCTCCACCGGGTTTTGATTCGTTATACCACTTTAAACGTATTGTTAATAACTATTCTTTTCCAATACAAATTCATCACTTTTGTCCAGCGTGTGAGATGTATATTGGAGCTGAAATTGAATCGGAACAAAATCATCATGATCAAAAACAGTTGGATACTACACTAGAGTTTCAATCAGCGAATAATATTGATAATAAAATTCTCAAATGTGATAACTGCGAGGAAAATATAAATCTCAAGAATAATCGTATGGCTGGTAATATTTTTCTCCATTTATCATTAACTCATCAGTTGAAAGTATTCTTCGAGCATAATCACCCCAATTGAGTTACGTCTAGTGTCAGAAAAAAACAATGTTCTTATGCGATAGAAGACATATTCGATGGGAAATGTTATAAAGCCAAATATTCTGAAGAGGCTCTTAACAATATGATAAGCGTTAATTTTAGTATTGATGGCACTCCGGTTCTTAAGACCTCTCATACTTCCGTAACACCGATTCTGTGTACAATTAATGAGCTTCACCCTCAAGAACGTATACGGAATATTATGCTTGTGAGTGTTTTTTTAGGATCCAAAAAACCAAAAATGAATGAATTTTTAAAACCATTTGTCAAAGAGGCGAACTTATTATACACAAATGGTTTTGAATACGAATATAAAGGAACGAAGTATCATAAAAGGTGTAGAATTTTGCTGGGAGTTTGTGATTCGGTTGAACGTCCGCATCTTAGGTGTTCAACATCGTTCCGGGGCGCATATGGTTGTGGCTTATGTAAGCATGAAGGCCAAGAAATAGCTAAAGGTCGAGGTCACGTTCGCGTGTATCCCATTGATAAGAAAGGAAATGCATTCGGTGAAGGATTGAGAAACCATAATGAGACGTTATTGCATGCTGAAAATAAAGAAAAAGGGATAAAATCTGTATCAACGTTATGTGATATTCCAGATTTTGATATAATAGACAACTTGCAAGTAGATTGGATGCATTGTGTTCCACTAGGAGTATGCCGTCAGTTTTTAAAATTGTGGTTTGATTCCACTTATCATGGCAAAGAATTTTACCTAGGTCCTCACATTGAAGAAATTGATGATTTGTTGTTGTCATTCAAGCCATCAATGGATATATCTAGGACCCCCAGAAAAATATCAGATCGATTACATTATAAAGCTCATGAGCTAGCTATTTGGCTTCTATTTTATAGCTTGCCAATTTTGAAAGTATTTTTGCCGAATAAATATGTGCAACATTGGAGTCTTATAGTTGAAGCTTTATCAATATTACTAAAAACATCGATTTTAGAGACTGAAGTATACTACGCTCGTCAATGCCTCTTTAGATTTGTATATGATATACCAAATTTATACGGAATACAACATGTATCGTTTAATACCCATCTTTTAACGCATTTAGCTGATAGTGTTCTTAAATGGGGCCCACTTTGGTCGTACAGTGCGTTTTGCTATAAAAATTTTCATCAACAAATTAAAAAATTTATCAAAAGCTCAAACGCTGCTGATATACAAATTTTTGAATCATTTCGATCGAAGTGTGCTATGGATAAACTGTTAGTACTGTACGGTGATGATTTGACTTTACCGCAACATAAACTACTCGATGAATTGATAAATAATAAAAAACGTCCAAAACCATCAGCAATGATTGGAAATATTGGTTTATTAGGTAAAGTCTCAACAGAGACTAATTTATCTACAACTCATTTACTAGCTCTACAGCGGATTAATGTTTGTGTTGACAACGGAAGTTTAATAAAATATTATAAACGTGTGATGATAAATAAAGAGATTATTCATCGTAAAGGATATACAAAAGTTGAAAAAAGAAACAGTTACACTGTACTTCTTTCGAATAATGAAATTTTCGAAATTGAAGTTTTTTTAGTAGTAAGAGTACAAAACGATCACATTTGTTATGCATTAGGACAATATTTAAAGAAGAAAAATAACACATTTTTTCAAAACGTGCAACTCAATCACTTGATATTTATAAAGCCATGTCAGACATTAACTGCGATTAAAGTTGAATTAATACAACAAAAAATAACTATTTTTCCAATGCCACGTGGTTCTGTTTTTGTTGGATGCATACACCCGAATAAATTCGAAATGCTCACCTAAAAACATGACGGTAAAAATTGGTCTTTAATCTGGACTCTCATAAAATAAATAAATGTAAATGAAATGAAAATAATTAAAAAAATATTGTTTTTTTTTTTTTTTTTTTATTAAACTACGATCCTTACATGCACAGAATAATGGTCGATCAAATAGTTAAATGTATATAGTAAACTTAAACTTAGTTTAATATAAAAAGTAATAAATAATAAAATTTCAAAGATAAGGGTACCGTAATAATTGATAATTTGGTTCAATATGTCAGTTTTGTTTCTTATTAGATAATTCTTTTTGAATATTTTTAATGAAATACTAATAGACTACGTAATGTTACTTGATTCTATCTTAAAATAAAAACAATCATATAAATAACTATTGTTTTTTCTTTTTTTTAATCCATATGCTGGTATATCTACATTTAAGAAAAATTTACGAATTTTCCATTTATAAAATTTTTATATCCAGCAGTAAATATCTTTTTATATAAAAAAAAAGATATATAACTTTTCATTTATAATTTTTTTATATACTCAGAAATATATACCTACGTTTATAAAAAATTTATAAATTTTTTGTTTATAAATCTCTTGTATTTATTTATTTCTTTATTTCAATGTATAGAATACAGGAGTATCTTTTTACATTTTTGCCTTTAAATCGCAAACTGCTTCCTTATTGTGCGGCTGTGGCCCGACTTGTGCTTGTACTGTACTGCATCATTACGGTGATGCCCTACTCCCTCCCTTGTGCAATGGAGGTGTAGTGGCGTAGGAAAACCACAGAGAAAACCTAGCCAGTACAGTTTCGGTTTGAGTGAAGCTCCAGTGATCGATAAAATTCCCATTTTACCGATCACTGGATCTTCATCCCGCGCCTAACGGTCAGAGACCTTCGTTCGAACCCGACGCGTGGCTAAGCGGTCACCCAGCCAAGTAGTAATCCTGCTCGATGCTACTTAACTTTGGTGATCGCCCGAGCCACGCACGTGCCGAACGGCTGCCTCAGCCGCTTATAAATCTCTTGTATTTTTTGATATATATCTCTTGTAAATAAAAAATTCATAAATTTCGGTTTATATATTTTTTATATCTTTTAATTTATATAATTGTATTTATAATTATTTTATATATTTCAATTTATTTATTTTATATATCTTCATAATTATATACTTTTTATATATTCAATTAATAAATTCCAGTATATATCCACCGGGCGAAACTGAATATATAAAATTTATATACGGGATATATATTTTTTAAATATTTGTATATATATTTTTTTATATCCAAATTTATAAATTTTTTGCATGGGGGGGATATGCTCAGACATTTTTATGGAAAGTTCTTAAAACTCATACATGGTTTTATAATAGTCTTAGACATAATATCAAAGTACAACATTGCCTTACATAAACACGAATGCACATATGTGGCGCAGATATGGTCATATATGAGGAGGTAACCAGTCGCCGTGACATAAAAAATGTTGAAAAAAAAGCTACATTTCGGATACATGAAAATATGTAATCATACACGGAGAGAAAAGAACAGTAATGATTACTATGCTACATAGTAACTAGACTCATTTTTTGTAAAATGGTAAATAATTTTATGTACAATAGGACTCATTACCATTTTCCTGGCAATGATTACTATGTTACATTGAAACAACTAAAATAGTAAAAATCGCTATCTAGCATCGGAATCAGGGCTATGTAGAATGGTACTCAGTCCCATGCTGGAATAGCTGTCGTTACAGTTTAATAAGTGAGACAAGAAAGTTAACATGCGCAGACATTTGCGCAGTAACCTGTGCGTATGTGTATGCATGTATGTGTGCGATGCATAAAAAAATGATATTTCTTTTTGAGCAATATCTTAATTATTCTAATAGATTAATTTAATTTCTACATATGTCTACTTATAGTAACCTGAGTTATTTGTTTTGTCATAACCTTATTTACTAAAAATGAAATTAATAAGTAGTAATATCCATTTACATAGTTCTCTCGTCAATGTAGAATGGTAATCAGTCTTATGCTAGCATAGCCACCGTTACTATGTAGAATGGGGGGGGGGGAATACCCGCCTGGTGACTCTCGACGCCAAAAAATCCTCGTTTCTATGTAACATAGTAATGATTATCATTCTACATAGGAATCAGAACTATTTTTTTCTCTCCGTGTAGTGTTGGTTACTAATCTTGTCGCACGCAATGTCATAAACCGATTGGTCAGTTCCCAAGATTCATCTATGACATGAGAATAGGCATAGGGGAGCATTTTTATATGAAGCAAAAATATACATGGCTAAAACCCTTGGTCTCATAAGAATAAACGTTCTTATGGAACTTCCTAAGCTGGAATATAAGAGTATCATCAGGAATGCTGAGCAACGAAAACTGCTTAGTACGCTCATGGACAAGTCATTGCACAGCGTGTTCTTTAAGCATGGCTTTAGGCACTGTTGAGTATAATATCTCGGTTCCAAAAGAGCAAAAACAAAGAGCTACATACAAATAATGTTGGTTTGAGATTTTGATATATATTGTGACAATTTACTATACTCATCAACTTAAAAAGAAAAGCATCCTGTATTGATATTTTTTTTTTTTTTGGTTAGAAAAAAAATATATATTTTTAAATCAAGACTATTTAATTTAAATAAAAATTTAATTGTTCTTGATACAATATTCTTATAATATTAGTCGAAGAAAATCCTCTCGAATTAAAAAAACACAATCACTCAGCCCAAAAATGAAAAAGATGAAGACAAAAATTATCTTAGGCCACCCTGATTAAACAACTGAATTCGACCGAATTAAAAATTTTAATTCTGTTATATTCTGTCGAATTCTGCAAAACAGAATTCAACTGAATTGAAAATTTGAATTTGAATTAAACAGAATAAAACCGATTTATAAATTTCAAATTCGTTTTAATTCAGTTTAATTCGGATTCAGAACCAGAAATTGGAGAATTATTTTCGAATTAATCAGAATTTAACCGAATAGAATTATTTGAATTCGTTTTAATTTCGACAAATTTTGGTTTTCCTGCCGAATTAGACAGAATTCATTTTTTAGGTAGGTACCGAATTAACAGAATTTATCTGAATTAAATAGAATTAAAAATTTAATTCTGTTTAATTCGATCGAATTCAGTTGTTTAATCAGGGCAAGCCAATCTTTTTTTTAGTATACTTAATATAATACAAAATCATGGAAAACGTTTTCATAAAATTAAAAAAAAAAAATCATATGCTTGGTGTGCTTACAACATCGAAAAAAAATCTGTCTATCGTTTGACCCTGCGAGCCAGCCCCAAAATATCCCGCTATTTTTGAGCTCCTCGAGCTCGTAATACTTTTTATGCCACTGTTTTTGAAAAAAAAAAAAAGTTTTTTAACATTTTTTCTCCAACGGAATCTCTCAAATGAATTGACCGATTGAGACGATCGAGTTGGCAATCGACGTGTTTTATTGAATTCTGAAACTGAGTAGATTTCGGAATTGATTTATCAAGTCATTTTTGAGAAACTTAAAAAAAACTATAAAATTTTTTTTCTAATTCTTTCGACAACGATTTCTCTTCAGTAAATGAACTAATTTTGTTGTTTAAGGTGGCATTTGACGCGGTTTATTACGTTTTAGAGTTATGTAGATTTTGGAATCAATCCATCGAGCACATTACAAGTTATCCGAAAAAAATATTTCTTAAAAAATATTATTTTTGGAATATCTCCAAACGCACCCTACCAATCAAGTTCAATTTTTTATAGCTTGTAGGAATTAACAAGCGGCGTCGAATACCAATTTGGAAATCAAAATCGGTTTATCTTTTCAAAAATTACAGAATATTTTCATATATACGTACGTACGTACACGCATATATACTAGGGTGCTTCGTCACCGGCGAAAGCATTTTTTCCGTTGCTCGTCAAGCAAAATATTGTTTTTTATGCTGAAAAAAAATTCTTGCCAAGTTTGAGCTCTTAATTTCAATCCTAAGTACTTTCCATTTGATTTCAAAAATTCCCCATTTAAAATACACGTAAATTAAATTACTTTTTTTTTAACTTTCTAATACTCAGCTGCGTTTTATGATATTGACGCGGTTTTGGTCGCAAATTGTAGGGCATTTGGTGTTCTTTAAAAGTGTCCATAGTTAGTTAGCTGTAATTCCAGCTGTTTCACTTGTGTCCGTTGCGGAAATCATTTTTCCTATGAAATTGATCTTAATTGGCTTGCAAAACGTAAACCAATGGAAGTAAACTAAAAATGTTAATAATTAATTAATGTAACGGGACCTAAGTCCACCTCCGCCGACCGGAAGCCGTTTCCTCGCCCTTTTGGGCATACACGCGCTGCGTAAGTCCTTTCTTTTCTACCATAAATATTATATAGCGAAACATTGAGCAAGCTCAATATTGGCGGATATTATAACCCTTAGGATCAGAGATCCTTTGCGTGTGGGTGCCGAACCAACAGCCACTACGAGTCCATACCCAGAGTATCCTAGCATTCGGTTTCCCTCATGCCGGCTTGGAAGGATACGCCCATAGCACCAATTTCATGTATTGGTCGACATACCACTTGGTCAGGAGGGGTCGTGGTTTCTTCCCTCGCCTTCCTGAGAAGACACCCAGTTAAAAATGTTAATAGGAAATTTTATTCCCTCCAAAAAAAGTCCTATGAGTAAAGTCCGTAGTTTCTGAGTTATAGTTATTAGGGTTACAAATAAGTTTCCGCCGTTTTTTAACACAAATTAAATATTTATTATAGAAGAACGGTCATATAAATTTATTTAAAATATTGCCCATCACATGCGACCACTTTTTTCCATCTCTCAGGCAGCATTCGAATCCCACGTCTGAAGAACTCCTTGTCTTTTGAGGCTATCCACGAATCAACCCAATTTTTGGTATCCTCATAAGATGTAAACCGCTGCGCCGTCAGAGCATGTGCCATGGACCGGAACAGGTGATAATCGGACGGTGCAATGTCTGGTGAATACGGCGGGTGTGGTAACACTTCCCAATCAAGTGTTTCCAAGTACTTTTTCACGGGAGCCGCGTTCCCATTTTTTTTTACTTTTTCTTTTTTATGAATTTTATTTTTATTTTTATTTTTATTTCCTTGTTTATGAATCATTCCTAATGATTTTAAACGATGTAAGACTGCTTGCTGAGTGACTTTTAATGTTAGAGCAAGTTCTTTTTGTGTTTGAGATGAATCTTCCTCCAATAATTCCTCAAATTCTGCATCCTCGTAAATTTTTGGCCTTCCACTGCGATCTTTGTCTTCTACGTCGAAATCACCGTTTTTAAACTTTTGAAACCACTCTCGACACGTTCTCTCACTCAAAGCACCCTCACCACATGCTTCTACAAGCAATCGATGCGCCTCAGCAGCAGATTTCTTTAAATTAAAGAAGTAAACTAATATTTCCCGCAAATGACGCTTACTAGGCTCAAATTTTGACATTTTCAACTTATAAAAATTATATTTTACCAATATAAAATCAATGATATTAATAGGTTATGTTGTTCTTGAATGTCCAAACTATTTTTTAAGCCGGTTATCATCTGCAAAAGCTAACCGAAACTCCGTGCCGCGCCATCTACAATAAAACGGCGGAAACTTATTTGTACTCCTAATATTTTAATAATTTGAAAAATATAATATCGATTGTAATTTTTTTTTTAACTTCCTGCTAAAAAAATCGAAGATTTTCAAAAATTTCGGGAAGTTATTGTTTTCACCCCGATTTACAAAAATCGAAGCTCCAACAGATGTCGACGTTTTGAGGTTTTAGAAAGCTATTTTGACTAAATTCCAGATGATGTCCAAGTGTATGTATGTATGTACGTACGTACGTATGTAAATATTCTGTAAATTTTGAACGGATGAACCGAATTTGATCGTCAAGGTGTCATTCGACGCGGCTTGTTATTTACTATAAGCACTAAAACCTTGAGCTCAATCAGTAGCGTACGTTCGGAGATATTTCAAAAATAAAATGTTTTTCTCGAATCACTTTTATTTCGCTAGATAGATTGATTTCAAAATCTAATCAGCTCTAAAACTTTATAAGCCGCGTCGAATGCCACCTCAACCATCAAAATCGATCCATTCGTTCAAGAAGAACCGTGAACGAAAGAAGTAAAAAAAAATTTTTTTTTTAGATTTTTTGAAATTTATCAAAAACGTCTCGATAAATCAATTTGAAAATTTGATCAGCTCTAGAACTCAACAAAACGCGTCGATTGCCACCTCAAACGTCTCAATCGGTAAATTCGTTCGAGAGATAACGTTGTAGAAAAAATGGTAAAAAACGTTATTTTTTTAAAACAAAGGCATACAAAAGTATTTTGAGCTCGAGAGCTCGAAAATGTATCCAAAACAATTTTTCAAGCTCAAAGAGCTCGAAAGCAGCGAGAGGTTTTGGGGCTGGCCCGCAGGGTCAACCGACAGACCGATTTTACGTTCTGCAAGCCAATGAAGATCAATTTCATAGGGAAAATGATTTCCGCAACGGACACAAGTGAAATAGCTGGAATTACCGCTAACTAACCACGGACACTTTTAAAGAATACCAAACACCCTACAATTTGCGACCAAAACCGCGTCGATATCATAAAACGCAGCTGAGTATTAGAAAATTAAAAAAAAAGTAATTCATTTTACGTGTATTTTAAATGAGAAATCTTTGAAATCAGATGGAAAGTACTTAGGATTGAAATTAAGAGCTCAAACTTGGCAGGAATATTTGTTTCAGCATAATAAACAATATTTTGCTTGATGAGCAACGAAAAAACTACTTTCGCCAGAAACGAAGCACCCTAATATATACGATCGGACATCATCTTGAAATTATTCAGAATAACTAACTGGAACATCGAAACGTCGAGATCTGGTCAAAACTCGTTTTTCGAAAATCGGACCGAAACCATAAACTTCTTTTTTTTTGAAAATTTTCGATTTTCTCAGCGGGAAGTTGAAAAGAATATCTTTTATTTTTATTAGAAATTAATTTGTATGCAAAATCAATTTTAGAAATTAATTTTACTTGAATAAATTTAATCACGCAAACCAAGTACATTAAAACTTTTTTATTCAATTTTATAAAAATTTTTGTCATGATTTTGAATTATATTAGATACTTAATGAAAAACCGGAGAATACTCAGAAAAAATCAAATTCAAATATTTTAAACTTACAAATATCATTATTTTCCAAATAACTATTTATTTTTAATCCTTCATTCACGCGAATTTTTTGTTCAACTCACACTGGCTGCCCGAGCTCAAGCGGTTCTCACAGCTCGGCTTTATCCATTGCTACTACAGTGTGCCTGCACTCGCCTATCTTCTCAAGACTTGGACAACGAATAATTGACCTACTTATCTTTTCAAAAATTACGTATAAGAAAAATTTTAATTATCTATTTTTCAAAAAATTAAGCCTTTATTAAAATTAGTAAAATTATGGTCAAACACAAAGTTAATAAAGAAAAATTTAATTTATTTTATCAGCATTAACGTTCTTTTTACGTTTTTAATTCATCGGTCATACATACGAGGGCACATTGATATAGTCGTCCCAACGAAAGGTTGGAATTTTTTTTCCCACCACAGTTTCTCCCTCCACCCTTTAAATATTAGTTTAGGTGGCTTTGGCACATGCGCTCATTCTAATATTATAGTGGTGGGGGAAGAAATTGGTGGGAAAAAAATTCCAAGCTATCGTTGGGACGACTATATACTACGTGAGGATTTAAAGCCATACGGCCATTTTTATTCTTTCTTCGTGAAACTTTTTAGCGTGAACGTCGCAGTGTTTACTACTAACCTTAAATATTTGTTGATATTGTTTAGATATTTCATTTCAAGGATTTCACTAACTATGGTTGACTCGGCGTATTCTCTAGATTCAGTACTTATCAATGATGAAGATATTGACACATCAAAACCACCACCAACTCCTGGGAAATCAATTGAAAGGGATTTTCCTGAAATCTATAGGAAATACGACCAGCCGACGAAGCCAACGGAATTGGAATCAAAAGAGGTAAATCATCGTCCTTCACAGCATGCTCATCAAAAATAAAATTTCAGTGTTATAGATAGAAGAGGGAAGAAACAAGCCACTATTAGAAAATTTCCGAACCAGAATAGGAGTCGATGGATGGAGGAGTTATATTCCCAGAGTAAGAAACAAAACGTCCCTGATTAAACAACTGAATTCAACCGAATTCAAAATTTTAATTCTGTTATATTCTGTCGAATTCTGCAAAACAGAATTCAACTGAATTGAAAATTTGAATTTAAATCAAACAGAATAAAACCGATTTAAAAATTTCAAATACCTTTTAATTCAGTTTAATTCGGATTCAGAACCAGAAATTGGAAAATTATTTTCGAATTAATCAGAATTAAACCAAATAAAATTATTTAAATTCGTTTTAATTTGGACAAATTCTGGTTTTCCTGCCGAATTAGACAGAATTCATTTTTATTTTAGGTACCGAATTAACAGAATTTATCTGAATTAAATAGAATTAAAAATTTAATTCTGTTTAATTCGATCGAATTCAGTTGTTTAATCAGGGGTTCTCAATTAATCAAAACAAAAATTTACATAATTGATGTTTATTAATTGTAGTTCATAAAGTTTCTTATGTGATGGCACCTTCTTTTTTTTGCATGTTCTTAAAGTAATTTAATATTATATTGAATAATTTAAATTTGTCAGTTTATTGCATGTTAGTTTTAAGAAATACTGACAACTGGCCGGCTTGGCCACTAAAAATATTTTATTTTTTAAAATGTATCTAATATTAATATCTAGCGAGAACAGTGAGTTCTTAATATTTTTAAGCACGCCAGTAGAAATTACTTTCTACTGCCAGTCCTAAGCCTGGATAAAGTGTGAAGGAAAATATATCAAACAACATTAAATAAACTAATAATATTACCATCGTAAATTTTCCATTGAGATAAAGTAAATGTCCCAATACCGGAACAAGACTTAAACCGTAACGATTTGATAATCTTCATATATTTTAACTCATACGCGATGAAATTAAATAAAAATTCCTTTGTTTAAAATCTTAATCTTTTAATTACAGAATAGAATATAAAATAGATTTTAGAATATATCCGAAATATGAAAAAAAAAAAAATGTTAATTATAGCAATCATCTCGGATCCATTACTTTTTTATGTCTCTTAATGGTTTAGCTAAGAAATCAGTCAATGATCTTAATCTTATAGAAAATGTATAAAATTACTTTTCAATAATTTTTTTTTTTTTATATATGCATCTTGAATGACATAAAATTTAAGAAAACATATCAACAATATGATAAGAATAATATAAATTTTACTGTTCGTCTAATGGTACAGGAAAATGAACCCGTGCCTATACCGGAATAGTCAGTCATATTAATAATATCAATAGACATTAACGGTGAGTTTCATTGACTGGCTAAATCAAGTACCATATTAATTATAACTGGAGACCTAATATTAAATGCAGTTGGTATGATTATTATAAAAAATGCATTAAATATAGATAAACTTTGATTTAAATCATAAAAAATGAATTTTTGTGTTTAATTTTTATTTTTTTTTTAATCATTTTTATAGTATAACCTCAAATGATTTATTTTGTTACTATTCTTCAGTTCAAAATATTCATTTTTTATTAAGTATTTAATCATTTGCAAACTTTAAATGCATTTTACATTAATTGTTAATATTTTAAGTATGAATAAATGCACGTCAGTGCAAAACAACTCATTTTATTTACTGTTCCGGTATTAGGACAACCGAATTCCGATATTGAGACAAGGCTATTTCAGCGTTCCGGTATTAGGTCTTTAGAATGTCATAGAAAAAATTTTTTCTTATATTAAATTTAAGAAAAATAAACTAATTTGGTATTTTTTAATAAATAAATGTCTATTCTATCTGATGTTATGAATTATTTTGATTTATAATTTATTTAAATATTTATAAAACGATGAAAATCAGTCGAATACCCTTCGTCGTTCCGGTATTGGGACATTTACTTTAGTTGTGTTGAAAATTAGAAAATTGATTTTTGTTTTATATTAAAAATTTTGTATTCAATTCGAAATTTCAAAATATGGATACTACATAACTATGAACTTTAATCGAATTTTAAATTAACTTTTTCTTTTTTTTTTTTGAGCGGGTGCGTTCAGGGTAATGCAGATTTCAATTCATTTAACATTCAGTCTGGTCCAGAACGTTGATATTTAAATAAATTTATAGTTACTAGAAATAACTTTTTATAAGAATCATAATTATTAAATAAATAATTGATTCAGGTATTAAGAATTAAAAATAAAATATTATGTTTTGAATTAAAAAATGTTTTTAAAATGGGAATATTTCGATACAACATAAAATGTTGTTTCATAGTATAGTTGATGTTTTACATATGACGGTTTGTGACTTTGTGAAACTATATCAACCAGATGTAGTTTTACCGATTGCGGTTGAATCGGACGAGAAGATTACGACCCTGTTCTCAATTCGGACGAAAGGATTATGACTCAGTGCTCAAGTCGGACATGGCTCAGGTAAATTTTGGGTCTCGCGCTCGACGGAATCGCCTGATTTGTATAGACAATATGTAAACTTTACTACTCCGATGTCTAGGTATATTTAGACAATATGTTAGAATAAAACAAATAATATTTCGAGTAAATACCTAATAAGATAATTCTTCTCGAACAATCTTTCGAAATACATTGCTACTTTACAACTATTTCATCGAGAAATGTAATCAAGTTAAAATACCTATACATTTTTTTGCTTGATTCGAGAAAAAAGCTGGGAAGAACGTAAATTCCTTAATTCAAGTAATCCTTTTTTTCTGTGTAATCAAATTAAAACACCTATACATTTTTTTGCTTATAATCAAATAAATGAAATATACGAAATACAAAAGAACATATGAATTTTTGTCATGGTCGTTTATGGCTATATGTGCACATCGATAATCATGTATACTTATATATGACACAAATATGAACAGGTATAGCCATATCGCAGAAATGGATATGCTCAGACATTTTTATGGAAAGTTCTTAAAACTCATACATGGTTTTATAATAGTCTTAGACATAATATCAAAATATAACATTGCCTTACATAAACACGAATGCACATATGTGGCGCAGATATGGTCATATATGAGGAGGTAACCAGTCGCCGTGACATAAAAAATGTTGAAAAAAAAGCTACATTTTGGATACATGAAAATATGTAATCATACACGGAGAGAAAAGAACATTAATGATTACTATGCTACATAGTAACTAGACTCATTTTTTGTAAAATGGTAAATAATTTTATGTACAATAGGACTCATTACCATTTTCCTGGCAATGATTACTATGTTACATTGAAACAACTAAAATGGTAAAAATCGCTATTTAGCATCGGAATCAGGGCTATGTAGAATGGTACTCAGTCCCATGCTGGAATAGCTGTCGTTACAGTTTAATAAGTGAGACAAGGAAGTTAACATGCGCGGACATTTGCGCAGTAACCTGTGCGTATGTGTATGCATGTATGTGTGCGATGCATAAAAAAATGATATTTCTTTTTGAGCAATATCTTAATTATTCTAATAGATTAATTTAATTTCTACATATGTCTACTTATAGTAACCTGAGTTATTTGTTTTGTCATAACCTTATTTACTAAAAATGAAATTAATAAGTAGTAATATCCATTTACATAGTTCTCTCGTCAATGTAGAATGGTAATCAGTCTTATGCTAGCATAGCCACCGTTACTATGTAGAATGGGGGGGTGGGGGATTACCCGCCTGGTGACTCTCGACGCCAAAAAATCCTCGTTTCTATGTAACATAGTAATGATTATCATTCTACATAGGAATCAGAACTATTTTTTTCTCTCCGTGTAGTGTTGGTTACTAATCCTGTCGCACGCAATGTCATAAACCGCTTGGTCAGTTCCCAAGATTCATCTATGACATGAGAATAGGCATAGGGGAGCATTTTTATATGAAGCAAAAATTTACATGGCTAAAACCCTTGGTCCCATAAGAATGAACGTTCTTATGGAACTTCCTAAGCTGGAATATAAGAGTATCATCAGGAATGCTGAGCAACGAAAACTGCTTAGTACGCTCATGGACAAGTCCTTGCACAGCGTGTTCTTTAAGCATGGCTTTAAGCACTGTTGAGTATAATATCTCGGTTCCGAAAGAGCAAAAACAAAGAGCTACATACAAATAAAGTTGGTTTGAGATTTTGATATATATTGTGACAATTTACTATACTCATCAACTAAAAAAGAAAAGCATCTTGTATTGATATTGTACGCCTCGAACGCGAAGCGGCGAGGTTGTGCTTTACAACCGACCTGTCAAGGTCACGCAATTTCTTCGCATTAAACTGTATATATTATGTTCATATCACACTTGCACGTTGTAAAAAGCACATTAATCGAAAGAGGAAACACTAATTAATAAGACTGACACTTTTATTAAGTTGTCCGATACGTATTATAATAAAAAAAAGTTTAATCAAAAATATGTATCGTAGACGTCAGTTAGTCTGTAGTCCAAAAAAAGTCTGTGGCACGGATATCTCGTGAACGGCTTGACAAAATGACTTTATTTTTTTTCACTGTCTTCAGAATTATGCAAAGAAGGTTCTTTTCGAAAATCACTACTGTAGTCCTTCTGTTTTTTTTTATAATAAATCATGTCTATTAAAACCGGCACTATTCCATGTAAACACACGCTGCAGCCATTTTTTTTTTTAAGTCCTGGTTTTTTTTTTTTTTTTTTTTTTTTTTACTGTATATTACCATGTTTACCATGGCAATATCTACGGAAAAAACGCAGGTAATTCAAAATTTTTTTTTTTTATTTCAACTAATACAGTTTTTGTGATTTGTTACTGTATACAGAATAAAATGAGTAAGTATATATAATTATGTAAAAATATTAAAATACTAATTTACAAAAATAAATTGATAAACGAATAAATAAACTTTTACAACCATATGAAATTTGCTGTCATTCAAAGGTAAGTTGATGAGAAAGATACTATTATTAAGTTGATTGCAATAAAGTTGAAGAAAACCAAAGGTAACTTCAAAAAATTCCAAATTGACAGGAAGTTGGAGCCAACTAACCTACGCGCCAACTTGTCGAACTCATATTATCAACATGACGTGCACTAATAGGTAGAGATGGGCAATTACCGGTATTCTCAATTTATGTGACGTGACCGTCACAGATACCGTCTTGTGACGGTCACTGGCGTCACAAAATTTTTTTTTTTATTAATAATTTGCTTTAAATATAAAAATAGATTCAAGCAGTAAAATTCTTCATAAAATAACTGACTAATTACCTAGCAATAATGCATTTGGCTATGATCGTAATTTAGAATAAATAAAATATTCAATTATGATTATTCGTATACAAATGTAAGTCAATAAAAAATAATAAATGTAAGAGTTGCATAGTACACTCGTTGTCATTAATGCCTGGCCCCCTGCCTGGTTAAGATTCTATAGTCTGGGGGACCAGGCATTAATGACAACGAGTGTACACAGTACCTGCGCATTTCCCTCCAAAACATATTATTAGTCTTAATTCAAATGTATTCTGCTAGATGGCAGTAGTTTGTGACGGTCCCGTCACAAGTATATAATTGTCACAAAACCGTGTTGTGACAGTCAAAAGTGGGTAAAATTACTCGTCACCAGAACAGTACCTATCTCTAGAGGTCACTTTTTACGATAAAAAAAGTCAGTAATGTTTTTTTTCTTACTATTTCAAAAGGCCTTTTACCGGTAAGCAAATTTATAAGCAAAAATGTCTACAATTTGAGGGTAAAAAAATACTTTACAATTTTTCAAGTCAAATTAACAATAAATTGACATAAAATTTGTCTGAAAATTGACGACAACTTTTTCTAGTCAACTTTTAAAGTAAATTCGCATTCCAATCCGGGAAGTAAATTTACGTCAAATTGAAGAGCAAGTTACATACAAATTGTCGTAAAGAACGGAAAAGTCTGAAGTCGACGGAAATTTGATGAAAACTTCAAGCAAACTTTTGTAAAGTAAACTTTTGCTAAAGCAAACTCTCCCTGATAGCCACCCTAACCGTAAGTTTACTACAAGATAACTGCCGTATTCTAAAGATAACTTGAAGTGTTGGAGATAAGCAGTTACCTTAAGTTGACAGTAAATTGTCAATAAACTTGAATTTAATTTGACTGCAAGTGCTACTGTCAGACAATGACGTTAAGTTGATTAGAAGTTTCACTTCAAATTGACGGCAAGTTCATCTGTCAAATTATATTCAGATGGCCGTAGATTTGCATCAACTTGCACCCGAGTATTATCCAGCCAAGGTTTACTAGAAATTTGTCGTTAAGTTAGTCGAAAATGTGTCACTGCATAACTTGCTGAGTGAAGTGTGACTATCAGGGTCGCTATTAGGGCGAGTTCTGCATTGAAAATTAACGGCCAATTGCCAGCAAAAGTCAGCAAAAATTGTGAAACGCAAGATTTGTTGTAAACTTTCTGTCAAATAAAGCATAAAAACAGTATTACTCTGCTGATGTTTCGTTTTTTATCTTAAAATAAGGTTAAGGCTTCAAGAAGCTAAAGCAGTAAATTTCAATTGACACTAAGTGCATCAGTTTGGCTTTATTCTGTTTAACCTCAAAAATTCATTGTCATTAAGTAATTTCGTCGTTTTGATTTTTCTTCATTTTATTAATTTTTTTTTTTTTTTACTTTCGGGTGGTTCAAATTTTCGATTTAATTTATGGTTTTTTTTTTTTTTTATTTTCGGGTAATTTAAATAATTCAATTTAAATTAATTTTTCTTTTTTTTTTTTTTTTTTTTTGGCATTTTAAATACTTTTTTTTTTTTTTATTTCTGGGCATTTTTTTTTATTTTCGGGTATTTTTTTATTTTCGGGTAATTTAAATGATTCGATTTAAATTAATTTTTTTTTAATTTTTTTTTTGTTTTGGCATTTCAAATACTTTTTTTTTTTTTTTATTTCCGGGCAATTCAAATACATTGATTTAAATGATTAAAGACTAAAAAAAAAAAAATTTTTTTATGCATCAAGTCAATCTTCATTATTTAGTAATTATTATATGTATTATAATAATATAAACGCAAATTTTCAATTTTCAAGGTATATAGTAAATAAATAATTATTTTGCAATTCTAGCTAGTCGAATAAAACAGTTTTTTCATCACGAAAATTTCTTTTCCCAGCTAATATTTTTTACAGTCCGCAAATTGTGACTCATATCTACTCCATAATCTGCCAACTGCGACTTTTATATTTTATTTCTCATAGTCTGCCTCTTGCGACTTTTATATTTATCTCATAGTCTGCCTACTGCGACTTTTATATTTTATTTATTTCATAGTCTGCCTATTGCGACTTTTATATTTATCTCATAGTCTGCCTCTTGCGACTTTTATATTTATCTCATAGTCTGCCTATTGCGACTTTTATATTTATTTCATAGTCTGTCAGTTTTGACATTGATATTTACAACGAAACTAGTAACTGTGTTACTAAAGTTTAGTTTGCCTACTGCGGCATCTCGTATGTAACTTACTTATTGTGATACCAATAGTCAGTTTTATTGCAACGTAAAAATTTCTTGTGATTTATAACAAAGATATTCCATATAATTTTATATTGCACGCCTCGAACGCGAATCGTTACAGGTGCTCTACTGTTTTTCTGTTTTTAATTTTTGATTTCAATATTGTTATAATTTATTTGTAAAAGTTTATATGTAAGTCAATAAACGAGACATCTATGTCTATATTTATTACATTTGTTGTTGTATTCACTGATTATTGACCTTTAAACTTAATTTTATATTATAATTTATTATAAGTTACAATATTAATATTGTTTCTTTTTTTTTTTTTTCAATACATTATCAATTGATTGTATCTCTTAAACCTGTAACTAATACATATATTTAATTTATTTTACTTTTATCTATTATTTTATTGATTCTGTATTTGTCAAACAACGTAAGCTATAAAGCAAATATTAGACTATAAAATGCCTAAATTGAAGAAACTAACTTTAAAACAACGTTTGGAATCCAAACGAATTGCGATGCAAACAATTCGTGAAAATGAAGAATACCGTCTTACAGAAGCTACCAAAAATAGAGAGCGAAAATCGAAAACACGTAAAAGTGATGAAAAACTTTTAATAGAAAAAACAGATTTACTTGAAAAGACAAGAATCTCATGTAAGACGGCTAAAAAAAACATAAGAAATCGACGTATAATATCTGAATTACGTAAAAGTAATGATTATTGTCAAAAGGAACGTAATAAAAATAAAGAAACCAAAAGTATGCAACGTCAGGATCCACAAAAACGAAAAATCCATAATGAAAATGTTGATGCTGCACGCAAAAAAGCTCGAATTGATCCAGAATCTGGACCAAAATTACGTCAACGTGAAAAAGAAGAAAAACGCCGACAACGAAAAAATGACTTATTGAGGTATGGTGAAAATTATTCAAATAGTCTCGCAAAAGCAGCAATCAATAAAACTAATAAAACTGCAGCGTTATATAAAAGTGTTTTAGCGAAACAACGCAAAGTCCCTCAGATTTGTACGTGCTGTATGTGCAAATTATATGACTCTATATTCAAATTAACAAATTATAAAAGAGCTATAATTACAGAAAAAGGTATGGATGCACATGCATACTACTTTACACAATCTGAGTTTCTCTGTGATCTATGTTGGAATAGTTTAAAAAAAGGTCAAACTCCTAAAAGAGCTGCTACACCAAATCTTTCTTTTACAGAAATTCCAGATTATTTGAAACGTTTAACTCCACTCGGCGTTAGATTAGTTTCACCTTTGCTACCTTTTTTACAAATTGTACCTCTTCAGCAAGTTACAGCTAATCCACAATTATCCTTGCGAGGAAATATTGTAAATGTTCAAGTTGATGTAGAGGAAATGATTAAATGTTTACCTCGACATCCTGAGGATGCTCAAGTAATTCAAATTAAGATTAAACGTAAAAAAGAATACGTAAAAAGTTACATGGCCGAGACTATTATTGTTGAAGATGTAAGAAAGTCTTGGGAATATTTACAAAACTCTACACTATATAGGAAATATGGTATCCAAGAAAATCAAGAATTTTTTTCTCAAATTTCTGAAAAAAATTTTTCATTTATTGTAGATGAAAATGATAGAAAGTATTTATTGGATTCCGAAAACCAATTGTTTCAAAAATTTTTTGATGACAATGATAATGAAGAAATTGAATGTAATGGAAACTTTGACTGTGATGACGTTTTAGTTATTGATCAAAATCGTGAAATGGCTGAACTTACTCGTGTTATTGCGCCTGAAGAGAATAAAGTTCCAATGCCAATGTACAACATTCCACACTACGAAATTATGTGTAATCCTCAAATTTTCGGAGGTGAACCCTTTGATGAAGCAAAAGTTCTAACAACCAATGAGAAACATAAGCTCTGGCTCACTCATAAAGATACCCGTTGCCGACAAGATCCCACTTTTGTACTTCAACTTGGTCAAATGACTGTACAAAAACGCACTAGAGATTCAATGAATTTTGTGACTCGTAGAGGCTTAAAAAACGAATCTTTAGTTGCTAAAGATATCTTACTGGGCGATACAGTAGATGAATTAATTAGTAAAGATCAAGCATATAAATTTTTAGCACCAGTCGTTGGCTCTCCTGCTTATTCAGAGGATAAACGGAAATTTATGATAGCCTTTATGGCACAAAGGCCTCAGTTTAACTTATTTTACACATTTTCAATTTCAATAAACGATGATCCTTATTTATTACAACAACTTTATGAAGAACGATACGATAAAAAAATAAGTTTGAACGATGTACTCGAACTTAGACCTGACGATAAAGCTGGTTTAGTACGCAACAATCCAACTACTTGTGCACGTTATATTCATCGTTATTTTGCGGCTATACAGCAGTGCCTTAAAGATAAAAATGGCCCTTTCAAGCTACACTATGTTGAAGATTCTGTACAAAAAAGTGAAGTTCAACAGAAAGGTACTTTGCACTTTCACACAGTAGCGCAGTTACATAATGCACCTGAATATAATTCAGAAGACAGTGAATCTGAGAAAAAATGTGTTGAATTTATAGATAAATTTATAACTTGTCAATTGAATAAAGATAATCCATATGTAGTGCAATATCAATTGCATCGACATACTTTCACTTGCTATAAAGGTATGAAAAATGTAAAAAAATGTCGTTTTCATTATCCGTTATGGCCAATGCCTGAAACAAAAATTTTAAATAAGCTACGTGTAGAGGAACGGAATGAGCAAGTCAAGTTAAATTGTGAAAAGGTTAAAATTTTTCTTCATGAGTTAACTAAAACGCTGCGTGAGATTCCATTCTCACAAATTTTAACAGAACTTGATATGTCCGAAACAGAATATATTCAAGCTGCTAGATATTCTTTGAATACTACTCGCGTATTTTTGAGACGCCAAAGTCATGAAATTTTGGTAAATGCATACAATCCTGATATTTTAAACTTATTAAGATCCAATATGGATATTCAATTTATTTGCGATCCGTATGCATGTGTGCAATATTTAACTGATTATGTTGTAAAAGTTGATAAAGATATGGCAAAGTTATTTAGAACTTTGATTGAACAATTTGCTCATGAAGATTTTACTAACCTTGAGAAAGTAAAAAAATTTGCGAACGCATTTATTAATTCAAGAGTTTTAGCTGCCCAAGAAGCTGCTTGTCTTGTACTTCATTTGCCATTTTTTAAATCAAGTCGTCGTGGAGTATTTGTTCCTACTTTTCCAATAGAAGATAGAAATCGAGTAGTTAAAAGGAATAAAGAACTATTAAAAATTGCCCCTGATTCGACAGATATATATCAAGATAACATAATTGATAAATACTGTAAGCGTGATAAGAAGTATGAAGCTATGTGCTTAGCTGATTTCGCTACAGGTTTCAGTGATCCTAATAAGCTTATATCAAAAACTAGAAAAATTAAAATTCAGAACGATTCAGAAAATGAAGAAAACAGCAGTTGTGATGATAGTGATGAGAGTGATAATGAGACAAATGGAGTGAAAGAACGTAAAAAGCGCAAAATTTTGCGAATACGTAATTACAATAAGCATCAAGATGAAAACAATTATATTCGAGAGCAATTACTTTTGTTTTTACCATTCCGCGATGAAAAAAATGAAATTGAAGGGTTAAGTTTAGACGATAAAAAACAAATTTTTACTGAAAATGAAACTTTGATTAGAAAAAATCGAGCATTGATATATCACGTGGATGAAAATTACATTGAAAATATTTTCAAAAATGTTGAGGAAAATTTTGATGATGAGAAGGACAATGATGTCTTTTATTTTGAAAAAAAATCAGATGAGTTAATTGATTTATTTGCTGAAAACAATATTTCTTCTAATTCAAAAGATAAAGATTATAAGATTAGTGTTCCAATATTAATGGAAAATAACGATATTTTAGATCTAATTCTGAGAGCTAATGAGCAGCAACTTCGAATAGTAATGCATTGTTTATATGCTCAAAAAATCAGTCAACCAATTCGACTGGTGATCGGTGGCCAAGCAGGAACTGGAAAATCTTTTTTGATTAAACTTATATATCAAACTATATCGAATTATTATAATAAGCAAATCAAGTGTATAGATATTGAATCAGCTAAGGTTGTTTTAGCCGCTCCTTCTGGAAATGCTGCATTCTTAATTGGAGGTGCTACCGTTCACAGTTGCCTCAATTTACCTATTGATAACATCAAAGGAAATCTCCCACCCCTAAGTTCTAGCGCTGTTACATCTTTAAGATTTGAAATGCGTCATGTAAAACTTATAATTATAGATGAAGTTTCAATGATTGGCCGTAATCGTTTAAACCAAATCGATACTCGTCTTCAACAAATAACTGGAAATAATTCTCCTTTTGGTGGCTTGTCAGTTATTTTTGTAGGAGATTTAAGGCAACTTCCACCTGTGATGGATAGACCAATTTATTATACAGCACAACATTATTTGAGAGATCGAAAATTAGAGTGGGCTAAAGAAAATCCAGGTAAACCGTTTCAGCCAAATATTGCTGATCCTGCTTATAGTGCATTATTTGCATCAGATAACTGGATCGACTTTGAATATTATGAGTTAACTCAAGTTATGCGTCAAGACAATATAAATTTCATTAATGCTTTAAATAATCTGTCCATGGGAACAATGACCGATATCGACATACAATTATTCACATTACGATGCAATTTAAGAAATGTTCCTGATGACGCCATTCATCTATTTTATACGAATAAAGATGTTGAGGCATATAATGAAAAGAAAATTCGTAGTATGTCAGGTGAATTATTTGAACATAACTCAGAAGACCACATTCAAAACGATAGCAAATTAAGTAACGAAATAATTCAAAAGACTCTGAATGCTCTTCATAAGTTGTCAACGAATAAAACTGGCTGTTTGCCTAGGACTATTTTAACGAAAATAGGTGCCAAATTAATGATCACTCGTAATATCAGTACAAAAGATGGATTGGTAAATGGAGCTACTGGTACTTTAAGACATGTAACGAGAGATAAAGGCTCTAATGACATTAAAATTTTTTGGTTAGAGTTTAAAGACAATGATGATATCGGAAGAGAAAGTCGCAACCGGAATTTGAAACATCTGAAGGAAAATAATTTAAATAAAGGTTCAAATCTTGTTCCAATTTTTCCAGATGTAGTAACTGATATTGCAGTGGGAAAAAAAAAGGCTGTACGAAAACAATTCCCTTTAATTTCCGCAGAAGCTGTAACGGTCCACAAAAGTCAAGGTCAAACTTATCAATGTGTTTGTGTCCATAATAAAGGAATGACAAGAATGATGCAATATGTTGCCTATAGTCGTGTTACTGATCCTAATAATCTTTTTATTGTTGGTGATTTTAAGCCACCAGTTCCTTTAGACATTACCAGTGATTTGAAAGTTGAATTGGATCGTTTAAAAAATGAAAAAAGTTTAATAACTTTTGAAATACCTTTAAACGAATTACATGGAGTTAAAATTATTTTTCACAATGCGTTATCACTGCAGAAGTACATAGGCTGTGTTCGGAATGACAAATGGTTTCATGGAGCTGATATTATGATTTTTGCTGAAGCCCGTACATTACCTAAAGATAATATTACTATTGATGGATATGATATTATCTACAGATCTGACCAAAATAATGTTGGTAAGGAATTTCTCCGTGGATTAATCGTATATAGAAAGAATCAACTTGATGTTACCGTAATCAATAATTTCACTCACGATTCTCAGATAAAAGATAAAGTTGAACATGTTGATTTAGTATCTTTAATTATAAATGACTTATTTTTGATAGGAGGATATATATCACCTAAAACATCTAGAGAATTATTCAAAAAGAGCATAGATATTATGATTAGCTCTTGTAAAACAGATTATAACTTAGTAGTTATTGGTGATTTTAATGTAGATTGTTACAGTAATGAAGTTTCATGGTTGGAAAAGTATTTGAATGACCGTAGGAATTTAAAAAGAGCATTGGCACCAAAAATCCCAACAACTAATTTTAATACACAAATTGACATGGTTTTTACTAATTTAGTAAATTATATGTCGGGAACTTATGATAGTATTACTTCAGACCATAAACCAATCTTTTTCTGTAATGAAGTTACTGAAATACCGGACAGAAGATTGATTGATCATTTAAAATCATCAAAATGTAATATTCCAAAACCTATTTTCATAAATGATCAAATAGAAGAATTTAAAAAAAATACTAAGAAACAAACTGATGGAACAAAGACTAAAATTAGTAAACATAATAAAAGTACTAAAGATTCTTCTGATGTGGTAATAAATTCTATTCAACGTAATAAAAGTGTTTCATGCTTGACGAGAGAAGTTAAATTTCAAGAAGCAGCTTCATCACCTATCCGAAAAGTTTTATTTGATGTAACTAGAAGTACTTCTTTAGAGAACATTGAACTAATTTTGAGACAAAATAATAAAGTTATTTCTGAACTTTCTATCGAAATTTACAGTACTGTAGAAAAAAATATGAATGAACTATCAAATTATCGATTTGATGATTCAAATTTGAATAAACGATTCAAGCTAAAAACAGAAGGCTTATCGACTGAAGATGCTGAAATTAATCGCATTCTTCAAGATAATTTTTTCTTATTGGATGTTAAAGGTGATGGTAATTGTTTATTCCGAACATTTGCTGATTTAATTTATCATTGTGAAGAAAGATACACTGATATAAAACTTTTTATTATAAATCATATTATCGGCAATAAATGTAATTATGAATCGTTGATTTCTCGTGGTGGTATTTCAGTCGAAGATTTAGATAGATCTGAAATCGTGCAACCAAAGCTGGATGATTTATTACGCATGATAGCTCGAGAAAGGGTTTGGGGAAATGAAGGCTCACTTTATGCTATTAGCGATGCATTGAAATTGATAGTGGTTGTTTTTGGTGTAGACCAGGAGTCACATAAGACTATAAATATCAATAAATTGATACCAAATAACCCACAATCACGAATACCTTTAACATTAGTAAATGAGATCGACTACCATTTTGTACCAGTTCACAGAAAAACGAGCTCTCCTATATTTGATGAAGAAACGTGGCAAGGTGTACGTTTTATCAAAACGAACATACATTCAATTTTGAATCGCGAATCTAATCGGGTTAATAGACAAACTAGAAGAAAGTAAATATTCCGATTATTATAGGTTCTCCATAAGTATAATACACAATATATTCGTAAAATTTTAGTTGAAATATACTAAAGCAATTCTTTTTAGAAATAAACAATCTGGAAATCGGTTGACTCTCTGGGTCAGCCCCAAAACTTCCCGCTGTTTTCTAGCTCAAGCAATATGAAAAATACTCGCCGAGTAAATTTGGATATCACATCTTTATATGAAACTTTTTTGCCTAAATACCCTGTTTAGAAAATCTCATAGAATCCAATAGATTCTCATGAATTCCTATAGGGATTTTATAAGAATGAATGAGTTCTATGAGAAGTGCTATAGTTAAGTATAGGGCCTTATACATACAGCTATAAGAATCTATCGGATTTTTTAAGCAGGGTAGGAATAAAAAAAAGTAAATAGAAATTCAGCGGGAAAATTTTTTTAGGATAATGATCTCAAGAATAACTTTATTCTTTCAGACCTTTCTTGAATGCAAAAGTGATTCTACCCAAATTGTTAAAAATGGTTTTTGTACCTAGTTTCAATTTTTGATGAAAAGTAAGGATGATCAAAATTAGTTCCATTTTAGTGGAGGAATGAGGGTGGAGGTGGGTAATTATGAGAAAAAAAATCCTATGATTTTTAGGTAAATTTCGTAATAATCTAGTTCTTATATTCACCTCAAAAGTAAAGCGATTTATTAAATTTATTTTTACTTAGCCTTAATGATTATTGTAATATTCATACCTAGTCTTAATTTTTGATAAAAAAGGAGAATCATTAAAATAAGTTCCAATGTAGTGGAGGAATGTGGGTAGAGGTGGTGGATTATGAGACAAAAACTTTGATGGTTTTTAGATGTTTAAATTTATTTTTATAACTCATGAAATTAAAGTACAATAATAAAAATATTTAGAATTAAAACATACAGAACATCTTAATGATTATACGATTTAACACATCATATTTTGTTTTAACAGATTGTTATGATTTTTCGAAGCTTGCGAGTCAGCATTAATTAATGTCCCTAATTATAAAAAATAATTTGCTCCATGTTAAGTGTATATGAATCGATTCAAATTGTTTCAAATCATTTCAAATTGTTTTGAATTATTCCAAATCATTTTTTTTTCAGGGGTATTGATAACGTCATTATTATTAGATAGAATTTTATTTGTGTATTTTTTTTCATTAACTCGTCGTTTTTGCTATCGTTTTCCAAGTTGATGGAATGGTTTCCGTTTTCGTGAATTATTCGTTATCGTGTATAATTATTAAAACTCATCTTTTTAATAAAAATTATTCTAAACTTTTAATAGATTTACGTATAAACACCAAATCACT
The DNA here is from genome assembly GCA_964016945.1 of Microplitis deprimator. NCBI lineage: Eukaryota > Metazoa > Arthropoda > Insecta > Hymenoptera > Braconidae > Microplitis > Microplitis deprimator. The sequence continues at coordinate 1,206,017 of OZ024713.1, forward strand.
TCCTCACAAATGCACATGTACTGCGAAAAAAAATCGTGTCGTCAATATTTTTTTAAATCTATGCTTTCACTCGACTAAGCCATCAAAATGTTGACTAAAAGTCAACATAATTTTGACAGTGGCAGGCATTTCTTCGATCGCCAGTCGTTAGCATAAAGCTAATATTTGAATATAACAAAACGTTAACCCCAAGTAGTTAACGGAACACCGACAACTCGATATTATTTTTTTACTTAATTAAAAATTTTGACATAAATGTAACATTTTTGGGATGATAAATTATTAACATTAAATTGATTTTATTGTCTCCTTAATAAGTTATCATTTATCACTGCATTTTATGATAAAATTTTGATAACTTTTTTGATATTATATATTTTGTTAACATTTTTATGGTAACTTTAAGATAACTTTTGAAAGTTATCTCTTTGAAAATACTTTTTTTTTACAATTTTGTTAACAATTAGAAAAAGAGAAAAAAGTTGACTTCAGAAAAGAAACTAAAAGCTAACAATTCCCTAATAGCACGGTTTGCTGAGCAAAAGTTTACTTTGCAGAAGTTTCCTTGAAATTTTCGTCAAATGCCCGTCAACTTCGGGCTATTCCGTTTTTGACGACAATTTATACACAACTTGCTATACAATTAGACGTAAAATTATTAAGCGAATTAGAATGTGAATTCACTTTAAAAGTTGTATACAATTTGTCGTCGAAAATGGATAGACCGAAGTTAATGGACAATTGATGAAAAATTCAAGGGAACTTTTATTAAGGTTTCTTTCTAGTGAAAAAAAGTAACCTCTAAATTAAAGAAAAATTCACCGCAAATTTTTCTTTCCAACTTTTGTTGTCAAACTGTCGGCAAATCCCGGCAGCGAATTTTGGTCATTTCAATTGTCAAATTACCGTAAATTTCAAGCTAAAGTGGCTATGAGGGCAAAAGCTAAGCTGGTCACTTAGGTAAAGATGGCGCTACGAATAGTCAGTTTGTGGGTGTTATTACCACTAATTAAATAAAGATTCAACAATATATATATTCAACACAAGTATTAATTTGTTTATTTATCAATACCAATACTACTTTATTATAACAGTCTTATAATATTTATATAATTTTTATTTTTGGTTAATTAAGCGTCGTGCTTAAGTATCGTTTATGAACTGAATGTGTTTTATAAAGTAGACTACCAACTTGATCTGCTGTACGGGAGCACCAAGTTGGTATTGTTGTATGATATGTATAGTATGATAATAAGTGTAGTGTAGTAAGTATAAATATATAGCATGTGTTATGTATGTGAGTTAGGTGTGAATGTGTGAATGCATGAGTTTAATTGTGTGTGTGTAAACCCCCACACTACTCCCCCCCGAAAAAGGCGGTAAGGTAGTGCTGGCGTTTATGAAAATTTAAAATTATTATTATTTTTTTTTTTTTGAAATTATTTGCACTTTCTTCTTTGGCTTCCTGGCAGGATATGTGCGTAGCGACGATGAGAATGTGGTGTATACTGGCTGTATACCAGAAGTTGATGGAATCGATGCAGGTGTGCTCGATTGAGCTGTTGAGTTTAATACTGATGGTGAAGATGCACCAAGTGTCTTTTTGGCCTAAAGTGCAGCTTTTAAATCAGGTACTTTTGTAGACGTTAACGCAGGTACAATTGTAGAAAACACAGTTGGCGCAGATACATTTGTAGAAGGCACAGTTGGCGCAGGTACATTTGTCAGTGGAATGTATGGTTTTCCAGACGAGCTTGGTACCGTATCTAGCACTTCAGAAGTCACTAGATGAGCTGGTTTAAGTCTTTCAATGTTGACAACAGTTTCTTTGCCATTGTTGTCAATAGCAAAAGTGCGGTCATCAATCCTTTTGATGACTTTATGAGGACCCGAGTATGGTTGTTCCAAGGGCCGTTTCACGTGGTCTATTCTGAGGAAGACGTGAGAGCATGTAGCTAGGTCCTTGTAACAAAAAGTTTTTCGATGGCAGTGATGCGCAGCAGGCGCTGGCTTAACATTCCTCATATGAATGCGAAAATCCTCTAGGAAGAAATTTGGATCTTGTGGCGGATCTTCATCAGTAAAAAATTCACCAGGAATTCTGAGGGTTGTTCCATACAAGAATTCTGCTGGAGATGCTTTAAGGTCTTCTTTATAGCAGGATCTTAACCCAAGTAGTACAGTAGGAAGTATTTTGCTCCATTGGTCATTCTGATGGCACATGATTGCTGCCTTCATGGTTCTGTGCCAACGTTCAACCAATCCATTTGCTGCTGGATGGTATGCAGTGGTACGGATCCGCTTATCACCAACTAGATTCAACAGTGCAGTGTAGAGAGCACTCTCAAATTGTGATCCTTGGTCTGTAGTCACTATTTTAGGACATCCAAACCTCGAAATCCAGTTTGAGTAAAATGTGTTTGCAACCGTGGTTGCTGTAATATCCATGATAGGAACTGCTTCGGGCCACCTCGTGAATCTATCAACCATGGTCATACAATATTTGAAACCCGCAGACTCTGGCATTGGACCAACCAGGTCAATATGAACATGATCAAATCTTTGGTCTGGATCGGTGAAAGATGCTGGTTGAGTGTGGACATGCCGGCCAATTTTTGATTTTTGGCAAGGTACACAAGTTCGAGCCCATTGAGTGATGTCCTTGTTCATAGAAGGCCAAACGTAGCGCTGAGAGATGATTTTGCTGGTGATGCGACCACTTGGATGTGCCAGGTTATGAAAAATATCAAAAACTTGACGTCGAAAAGATTGAGGGACAAATGGTCTGATGTCATTAGTAGAGACATCACAATGGATTACCTGATGATCTGGTCCATACGTTAATTTTTGCAACTTCAATGAAGTGTTGTTGTCTTGAAGGAGTTGAGTTAACTCGTGATCCGTAATTTGAGCCTGAGATAACTCATTGAAATCAATAACAGTTGGTAGTCTGAATGCATCAATGCGAGATAAAGCATCAGCGACGTTATTATTCTCTCCATTGATGTACTGAATGTTTGTTGTAAACTCGCTGATGAATCCAAGTTGATTTATTTGGCGAGGAGTCATTGACTTGTCACTGCGTCTTTGAAATGCAGAGACAAGAGGTTTGTGATCAGTCTGGATACTGAAATCTCTAGCTTCTAGCCAGTGTCTAAAGTATTCAACGGACTCATAAATAGCAGTGAGTTCTCGATCATACGTACTGTAATTTCTCTGAGCTGGTGAAAACTTACGAGAATAGAAACCAAGTGGTTGCCATTCATCCTCTACTTTCTGTTCTAGGACTGAACCCATGGCAGTACTTGATGCATCAGTAGTGAGACGTAGTTCAGCTGAAGAAACTGGATGTGCTAGCAGCGTAGCATTAGCAAGCTGTTGCTTGATGAGTTCAAAAGCCTGTAGTGTGTCTTGAGTCCAGGGTACTGGACGTTTGTCATTCTTCTTGGAGTCTTTGAGTAGGTCATTGAGTGAAGCTTGAATTGTTGCAGCATTTTTCATGTAACGTCGGTAAAAATTTATAGCACCGAGGAAACGTCGAAGGTCAACCAGTGTTTCAGGTTTCTTGAAGTTCACTAAAGCTTGTACCCTATCTGGCAAAGGCGTAGAACCTTGAGGTGTGATACGGTAGCCCAAGAAATCAATAGAGTCTACTCCAAAGACGCACTTGTCAGTGCTGATGCAAAGACCATATTGTTTTAGTCGTTGAAAAATGATACGAAGATGTTCTTCGTGCTGATCTTCATCTGTTGACGCGACTAGGACATCGTCAATGTAGAAATATAGGAAGTCAAGACCTTGAAACACTTCACTGGCCAAACGTTGAAAGGTTTGTGCGGCGTTACGGAGGCCTGGAGGCATACTAACGAACTCGAAAAGGCCAAAAGGAGTAATTACAGCTGTTTTTTCAATATCTTCATCGGCTACTGGTATATGTTGGAATGCTCGTCGAATGTCAATCTTCGAAAATATTTTTTTTTCAGCCAGATTAGCAGTACAATCAGATAAAAGAGATATTGGTGTACGATCTGGTATAGTTTTTGAGTTTAGCTTGCGGAAATCTCCACAAGGACGCCAGTCTCCATTTTTTTTAGGTGCCATGTGTAGCGGACTAGCCCAAGGACTTGTAGATGGTCTAATATGACCCAACTCTAGCATAAGTTGGAATTCATCTTTAGCTTGCTTAAGTCTTTCAGGACGTAGCGGTCTGACACGTTGAGCACAAGGAGGACCAGTAGTTGTGATGTAATGTCTTACTGAATGTTTGATAGCAGTATGGTTTGAAGGATTTCCTATTAACTCAGGGAATTGTTTGAGTAAATTAGTATATTTAGAGTCAATAACTATGACTGTAATTGAATTAATTGGAGCTTGTGCAAAAATACCTGAAGATTGACATCCAGTGTCAGGATCAGTGATTTTTCCTTGACGCAGGTCGACAATTAGGCTATATTTATGTATAAGATCAGCACCAATGATTGGATAAGGTACATCGGCAATACAGAAAATCCACTTGATTGGTCTGCGTAGTCCTAGGTTAAGTGTTAAAGCTCGTTCTCCATAAGTTTGAATAATACCGTGGTTAGCTGCATATAGTTTTAAGTCGGTGGATCTTGATCTGTCTGATTTAGTAGGTGGAATAACTGAAATGTCAGCACCAGTGTCAATGAGGAATTTGACTCCTGAAGCTGAATCATTGATGAATAAGCGGCGAGAATTAGATGAACCACCAACAGTTGCCGCATCTATTGATGGCTCGGCTCGTTTCCCTGTTGGTTAGTTATGAGACTCGACCAAACGCATGGAGTGTTGCATTTGTGTGCTTTAGGACCAAATTTATTATGGTAGTAGCAGGTTTTCTGGTTGTTCCTGTTGCTGTGTGATGGTGAACGGTGTCTAGCATCACCACTAGGTGATCTGTGTCGTGATTGTCTTGAGGTTAGCTCAGCAAACATGCTGTCCATTCTGGCTGATAAAATCTGAATTTGTTCAGTTAGTTTTTGAAACTGTTCAGTACATTCTTTGTGAGAATTATTTTTGGTGATAGCTGCAAGATAATTACTTTGATTTTGTCTGCGACGGTCAAGAACTTCCATTATCTTGTCAGCAACTTGGATAAGACTTTGGTTGTCCATAGTATGAGCTACAGCTAGAACTACTTGGAGATCTTCAGAAAGACGGTCAATCCACAACGATCTGATGAATGATTCATCAATGCCCTCAGCATGACGTCGCATTTGGTTGTATAGTTCTGATGGTTTACCAGTTAATCTAAGCTCTGATAAAAGCTTGCGAAAACGGTGATCTTGAGAAAGTGCATACCTGTTAATTAATGCTTGCTTGATTGCACCATATTTGTTCAATGCAGGAGGATTATCAATTATGTGTTCAATTGCTGTCAATTGTTCATGGTCCAAGCGGCGAATAACTGCATTGTATTTAGCCTCATCAGTGAGGTTAGGTTTACTAGCGAAGGTTGTTTCAATTGTTTTAAACCAAAGGCTTACTGATCCTGGCCAGAACTGAGGTAGTTCTTGTGGTTCAACTCGAGCTGGTTGCTGTGCAGGTTGCTGATAAATTGGATATTGAAATGCCTGCGGCGGATAATATCCCAGTGTATGACGGTATCTGTCATCACGTGGTGGAGGATCAGTTAGGTGTTGCTGATTAGGTATTGACTTTTTCTGAGTTTTCATTGGATCATCTGGAAGTTTAGGTGACTGTGTGTTCTCTCTGGAAATGCCAAGGTTTTCAGTAGCTGTTTGATTTTCAGGGTTTAAAACAGGCATAGTAAGAAAATCATTTAGGTATGATGCTTGATCTTGAAGATTTGGATCGGACACATTCCCGTTACTTTTAGGAGGAGTATGAATAACACCGTTGGGCATTTTGAATGTCTTAATGTATAGATCACAACACAGATTTTATTTATTTTATTTTTATTTTTATTTATTTATTTTTTATTTTTTTATTTTTTTTTATTATTATTATTTTTTTAAATTATTTTTTATTTAAATTTATTTATTTATTGATTATATAGTCACTTTAGTTAATGTTTTTTATAATTTTTTATTTTCTTGATCATTGCAAATACGCGGCAAAAATATAGAATGGCGTCTCGAAAGATCGAGAAGCGTCCAGAAAAATTATGCTTATGCTGTATATATATATTTACACGTCTTGGGGTCACCAATTGTGGGTGTTATTACCACTAATTAAATAAAGATTCAACAATATATATATTCAACACAAGTATTAATTTGTTTATTTATCAATACCAATACTACTTTATTATAACAGTCTTATAATATTTATATAATTTTTATTTTTGGTTAATTAAGCGTCGTGCTTAAGTATCGTTTATGAACTGAATGTGTTTTATAAAGTAGACTACCAACTTGATCTGCTGTACGGGAGCACCAAGTTGGTATTGTTGTATGATATGTATAGTATGATAATAAGTGTAGTGTAGTAAGTATAAATATATAGCATGTGTTATGTATGTGAGTTAGGTGTGAATGTGTGAATGCATGAGTTTGATTGTGTGTGTGTAAACCCCCACAAGTTCCCCGCGGGAAAATTTTCGAAAATGGCTACAATGCCGTTTTTAATTGTCAAATGGTCTGACGTTAGCTTTATGTATTTGATGCAACTCACTTCGAAATGGGACTCACATGTTTTGGCGCCACCTCTGACAGCTTTATGTATTCTTATTTACGTAAAAATTAAAAATAATTTTTTTTTTTTTTTTTTTTTTTTAATCTTTTGTTCATAAAGAATTGCACTCCTTCTATGCACTCCTCAGTTAGGACTTTACAGCTTAAGATCATCTTATACATGCTAACTATACTAAATCTTACAAACCCTGCTAGTCACTTTGGCAGCAAATTGACTGAAAATTACTGCAGGGATTTGACGTCAAGTTGACCGCAAAGAATTAGTGTTCAATTAGTTCACGCCAACGTTTCCCTAACTTTCTTTCAATTTGGAAGTAACTGTAATTCTTCGGCTGCTTTCTCGCAACTTTTTCTGTTAACTGACTTTCCAAAAGCGGCAGTGGATTCACGCCAATTCTCGGTTCAAGTCGCACTCAAATTTCAGTTAGTCATTATATCTCATAGTTGGCAACAGCTTGACGTCAAATTGAAGAAAACATATGCTCAGCTAGCCTGGCTATCTGCGAACTGTACTTAGGGCTTATTTCGGCCGAGTAACACGCGTTTATGAATACCATCTCTGATAGCCACACCTTGCTCAGCAAGTTCTGCAGTGAAACATTTTCGGCTAACTTAACGACAAGTTTCTGGCAAGCTCGGCTGGATAATACTTTCCTTTAAGTTGGCTACTGAATACGACAGTAGCTTGAAGTTAACTTGTGGTTCAAGTTGTTATCAGGTTTGAAGTGAAACTTTCAACCAACTTAACGTCATTGTCTGACAGTAACACTTGTAGTCAAATTGAATTCAAATTACAGACAATTTACTCTCAATTTAGAAATAACTGCTTGCTCTCCAACACTTTCCTTTTAGTTACCTTTAGAATACGGCAGTAGCTTGTAGTTAACTTATGGTTAGGATGGCTATCAGGGATTCTATATATTTTTTTTCAATTTTGACATTTTTAAATATCGCGCCTTTTCTGTAAGAATACATTTTTCCATGCCATCTGGTTTGAATACCCTGAAACTTAATTTGTTGTGTCTCCCTAGATTTTCAACTGTAACTATAATCTTTGTACAGTTAATTGCTACAAAGATCAAACATCTTTTAAAACGAATTTGTTTTTTGCCGTTTAGACAACGAAGATTAACGACTTTGTTATCAAATATTATTATTATTACGGTAACAACTTTTATTAATTTTTTTAAATTGTGAATGGCATCATTTTGATCAATTATCTCGTTTATTCTTTGCTTTTATTAACTCTATTCTTTCTTCGTTGTTTGATGACGGTGATAATGTGTTTGATGTCGCAATTTTTTTTTTTTTTTTTTTTCAATAGTTTTGTAATAATCAATCGAACTTTTTTTTTTTATTCAATTCTATACATTTGTTACGCGATAGTATAATTATTCTATTGAGTTATAATTTTTTTTTTAATTTTTGTATAACCTGTCCTGTTGTTAGCGTAAGCTACTGGGTCCTAGGTAAACAAATAAATAAAAAATAAAAAATAAATTTGGTTGGGATATTTCTATCTAATGTAATTATATGACAGAAAATGATCGTTATTTTTTTTTTTTTATTCCAAACAGTAATATTCTTCCCTTTAATTTTTCGGGTTAGAATTTTTTTTAAAAAATGTCACTGACTGAAAAGAAAAGCTATGGTAAGTTTATAATTCAAAAAATATATTAATAATGGCAAAAGCAGCAGACATTTGAGGGTTTTTTAATTATTAAGTCATATGTCATCAGACACAAGTTTTTTTTAATTAACACCAGAATATTGTTCTTTTCAAATTGTTGACAACAATTTTTGGGAATTTATTTCTATCACGGCTTTAGTGTTTATTTTTTTTTTTTTTTTTGTTAATCGAAAAAAAAGAGCAAAAGAAAATTTTTAATGTCTGCTACTTTCAAAATTATAGTATATTTTCCTAACTTTTTTTCATTATTTTTTTTTAGTTTTATTAATAACTAATGCACTATAATTATTTTTTTTATTTTTGTTCTATTTAAAAGCAGCCACAGCTGCAGGTTCTGTCTGTCAAACATCTAGCGTCAATCCCGTTATTCAAGGAATCACTTATCCTGCACCACTCGAAAAAATTCCTCAAATAACACTACCTGCTGAAGACTTATCTTCAGCACTCGCTTTAGATCCTCCTGATAATGGAACCGGTAATTTCTTTTTTATTTATTTTTATTTGTCCAATTTATATAATTATTGAAGGTAATAGATATAATATATTTTTGTTTGTTTTAGCTTTATCTGGTGCAGCTATAACTCGACGCACTAATGATGGTGCAGCTCGTAAAAACTGGCCGAATCGTGATCGCGGTCATGGTCCAGGTTACAATATTCCACTGCAGAGGAATAAATGTTGGCATGATTGTAGAGAACTCTTTCAAAAGTGCTCTTACCCTATTAAAGTTTGTGGCGATTGTCGACGCTGCCAACAATATTGCGACAATTGTAATATATGTTCTAAACAACGCAAACAGCTAGAATTTATGAAACAACAACAACAGAAACTTGAAGAACAGCAAAATTTTAATCAGGCTCAGCAACAGCAGAAACAGCAGGAACTACAGCGACAGCAAGAGCAAAATAAGCAGAAACAAGACCTTGAAAAACTGCAGGAGCTTAATCAGAGTCAATCGCAGCAGGAACAGGACCTACAAAAACAGCACGAGCTTAATCAGCTTCAAAAACTGCAACACTCTACTGAAGCAGTAATTATTGGCAGTAATGAATCTCAAAAAGATGTATCTTCCGAAGATGGTGAAAATGACAAAGAAAATGGCGGACAATCACCACAAAATTTTAATATTGAATTAATGCTATTGAAACAGCAGCTCGAGATTAAACAACGGGAAATAGATTTAAAAAATGAACAGTTGGAGCTGCAGCAACAGCAATTGAAATTCGAAAAAAAACGTCAAAAAAATGCAGAATGAGTACATAGTTGTCAATAGATGGTGCTTCTTTTATTTTTTTTTTTTTATTCTAATTGTCATTCTATTCAATGGTTTGAATTTTGAATTAAATCTTCTTTTTGTAGCTTTTAATAAATATTCTGCTCACTATGATACTGGGTTATTTTTTTTAATTTTACTTATTATTAAATATTTTTTTTTTCTTTTTTTTCATTAAATAATGTTAATTCCCTAAAACTAAACCGTCCAAAAATATTTCGTGTTAAGTATAAACTAGTAAAATGGTTATTTCACTTTTTCAGAAGTAAAATGAACTTCAATAACAAATAAGTGTAAATTAATAATTTGAAATATAAGATGAGCGTTCGAGGCGTGCACTTTTGGATTTTCCAAACTTTTTTTTTTTTTTTTTGGTTAGAAAAAAAATATATATTTCTAAATCAAGACTATTTAACTTTAATGAAAATTTAATTGTTCTTGATACAATATTCTTATAATATTAGTCGAAGAAAATCCTCTTGAATTAAAAAAACGCAATCACTCAGCCCAAAAATGAAAAAATGAAGACAAAAATTATCTTAGGCCAAGCCAATCTTTTTTTTAGTGTTGTAACAGGGAATTTTGAATTCTTTCGCGCTCAGTTGCCATGATTTTCTATCATGTGCACGGTCGATATAATCTATTACTGCCCCAGGGTTATCCGGGGTAGAGTGCGACTGTCGTCCCGAGCGGAAATCGTAGGGGCTTGTCTGTCAGTCCCACTTAGTTATAAGTAGGAGGGTCTAAGTTTTTTGGAAGTTGCCGAATTCGGTCGAGTGGGTGCACAATTATAAGTGCAGGGTGAACCCAGGCCGAGGGACACAACCGGACAGATCGGGCTACCCACCGGACGCTCATCCAACTAAGGTAATTAATTATTTTAGACTTGGATTCTTTTGTGGAACCAAGCGATAATTATATTAATTATTATAGATACCAGGCCATTAGCCGGTACCTTTTATAATATTTAACTAATTAATCGGAAAAGCAGGTGAACGAGAAATATATACGGTGAAAGAGAAAAAGGCGAAAAGTACGAGAAAAGAAGACGCACGAAGACGAGAGAAAGACGAGACGACCGAGACAGCAACGAGACCACGAACCTGACGAAACGGACAAGGACCGGAATCACATCAGGAAATAAAATCAGGTATTAATTAAGTTAATTATTCTAGGCCGAAGCCAGAATATAAATTTAATTCAATAAGTACTTAGTCGTTCGTCGGGGTAATCCGCGTCTAGGCCCATAGTTATTTAATTAGTAATAAAATTTATATAATTATCATTAAGCCAGACGGTTGTCTAACCGGGCCCAGGCCCAATTGCCGGATCCAGGTCGTCGTCTTGTAATTCCAGGCCATCGCCGGAATTATATGCGTCGTAGAAATTTCTAGGCCGATTGTGGACGCCACAAGCCAGAAATTTTTATATTCTAGTCCGCGTTGTTATAAATTAAATAAAAAAAAAAATAATTTAATTAATTAAATTAAGAATTAATTAAAATAATTAAATTAATAAATTATAATTAAAATTAATTAACAAAATTATTATAAAATTTACACGCAGTAAAAAGTAAAAGTAAAGTGTTATGTCAGAAATTGACATAGATAAATGTTTTATGGGTATTTGGCCCAAGCCGAAGCCTATAGACCGGGAACCCCAGAGACTTTATATTAAAGAGGATAGGTTTATTTTTAAATTAATAACACGATGTTAAAAATATTAATTCTTAATTATATTGCCAACTTAATTACAAAATTTCGAGGTTTGGAGATTGTGTTTCTTATAACATTAAATTTTAATCGTAATAATCAAAATCCAAAGATAACGGTTAACTGATTAAAAATTAGAGAATAAAAAAAAATAATTAAAATTCTAAATTGCAGTTCTATATAATTCAAATTAAATTGTAATTTAACTAGCGCAAGATGATTTTAAAAATAGTATGGCGAAATTATTTGAAACACTTTGAAAGAACAATTTGAAATAAATCGGAGACGATGTACTTTAACGGATTATCAATTGATTTGAGTTTAGTTATTATTTAAATGCGAATGAAATATTTTTGTCGAGAAATTTTGTAAAGATTATTAGGTGGCTACTAGCCGACGCTAATTTACAATAAAAGTTTGATAGAAATAATTTATTAGGTGGCTACTAGCCCACTCTAATTTACAATAGGAGAAAATGATTATAAAAAAAAAATGGATCATTAGGTGGCTATTCAGCCGACTCTAATTTATTTTCCAAAGAAAAAAATATTGATAGTTAATGGTATTTAGTTAAAAATCGTACCTGGATTCTTTTATGTAGTACGCTGGTTTACTTAGGTAGTACTTATTTATTCTGATATTTTCGCTCACGATTTTATATTGCTCGACACTTATTCTTTTTCTACTGTTGAACTTTACACTAGGCTGGTCAGGACACGAGAGAGTGAGTACATGTAAAGTCTGCCTAGATATAGCGATTTTTTCGGGTGGACCCAATTCCGTGAATTTGGGGGAATTTCCACGCCTACGCTCTGCCGTGTCCATCCAACCTTTTCCACTTCCTTCCGGAAACCCATTGTTTCGGGGCCGCACTATCCCTTCCACATTGTTTTTCCCACTGACGTAGTTGCTTCGGACCCCCCCTCTATATGGGTCCTCCACAACCCGCCCATTGACCTTATTGGATAAATTATTTTTTCCTTTTTTTTTTTTCATATTATTGTTAAATGAAATTTTCTATTTCTATTTTGTTTAAGTTTTATTCTAATATTTTAATATTTTATTTGTCTTTAAATTCTGATATTTTAATGTTTCATTTTATTTAAATTAAATTCTCTTATTTTAATATTTCATTTTATTTAATTTGAATGTTAATAGTTTCTTTTAAATTTTAAATATTTTATTTAAATTCTAATATGTTAATGTTTAATTTTATTTAATTTAAATTATCATATTTTAATATTTTATTATATTATAAAATTTTTTTGTTTGTATCGCTTTCTATTTTAAATGGTTTTACTATCTTAATGGAAACCTTTTTTTCTTGTTTATTTAACTACTCACTTGTCCAAACACCATAATTTGTTTTTAAATGTTTTGTTCAATTTGGAAACATTCAAAAACTCATTACAGATATGTATTATTTACTTTAGGTCTTATTTAGAGTGTGCTGGCGATAAGAAAGTGCGTCAGCAGCCACTCTGACCCTGGGTGAGGATTAAAATTCCTTTTCACCCAATATTATATTAAAATATAGATTAGGTGTTTGAACAAGTTTCCTAATGTCAACCAAAATTTTAAGTAAAACATAAAATGTAAGATTTAAATAAAATAAAATAAAATGAAATAATATATAAACAAACGAAAAATAGTCTGGACGTAACACCCTCATCGTTAGACGGAAACACGAATGAGACTTCGAATGAGTGTGACGCCAAACCACTAGCGTTTGATCAATTTATAAGCTATTGGTTTAATTACTAGTTTATTGTTTATTTTATTGCTAGCCTCTGAGTCTTGTCCCTCGATGATTCAGACTTCTTAGTTGATGAATGTCCGCTGATTCACTGCTTCCTGACTGTGGTCGGGCAGTCCTGGGTACAGGTTGGTTCGTTCTGTTGTTGCCAGTAAGACAGTTCCTTCCTCAGGGTTTGGAGCACTAGCTTCCTGTTTCTTTGGTCCATGTCCTTGATGCTTTGCTAGATGCAATAATAAGTGGGTCATCGAGTCCCACAGTGCCCCAACAAGGTGGAAAGACCATCCGTAAACGCTGTGTAAGGTATATCCGTGAACCAGTGTGTCGGCGAATACCTTAATCATTCTCACCACCATAAAGACGCCGATTACTCCTGCGCTGAACGTACCGAATTGAAGGAATTTCCCCAGTGACCTCTCCCAGGCGCTTTCGGCTAACTTGTCCAAAACCTCCTCGTTGAGAGCGTTCAGGATAGAGGGTGAACCCTTTAATCCGTTGGTAAATTGTTGTGCTACGGTCTCCATAACTGCGGTCTGCTCCATAGTGAACATTATGCGGTTCCTCATAGCATCCAGGTCTTCTTCTGAATAGATTCCACTGGTTGCCAAATGTACGGGACTTTTATATTCCCATGTCACTTTGGTTTCTGGTTTGAGGCTCACGGGTGGCACGGTCTCGACTGGTGTTGGCATGAACTTGTACCAGGTGTCTCCCAATCGATAGTACTGCAACAGAGGTGAATTGCATGGTATTTCTGTTGCCTGAGTGGTGATCACATGGGTTCTTGGTGTGAGGAAATAGCTTTGATTTCCTCGTTGGACTGGGATGCGGTTGAAACATCTTTCTACACGTTGGATTTTGACTTCTGCTGGCACACATTGGACGATGTGTACTACTTCTCCTGCCAGGACCGCCATGTACCCAGATCCTCCCATATATCTGAAGGCAAACTCGTCAGGCTGCGTTGATGCTATTGCTAGTGTGTTTTTTAACAATTCCTTTTCTAATCTACAACGGTGTTTCATTACATCTAGATAAAGTGACTGGACCTGATACCGTATGTACCTCTCCACGTAAATCATTTTTGCATTAACGTATAAAAAAATGTCTAAGTTATCCGCGTTGGTTTGTATAGCGTTGTTTTTCTCTAAGACACCCAAATCTTTTCCCTCTACAATGAAAAGTTTTGGATGTTCTGTCTTGTGGATTGTAAGGTCACATGAGGTTTCAGCTCCAGTCGTTCTTAATGAGAAGCTTGTGTCTCTTACATTAACGGTATAGACCACCTCGGTTTTGGACTTAAGTTTATTAGCATGCCCTTGGTATAATAAAGAATAAGTATTGTCCGCGCAGTATCTGCGTGGCAGGGGGTCCCAAAATGTATGTCCACCTTCGGGGTCTATACAGGTTCCGGTTTTTAATATACAATGGTACCCAGAGGGTAAATAAACTTTGTTATTTTCTACCTTAGCTCTAGCTGATGTAGACCGTAAGCTAATTCTAACTGTACCTAAAACAACGACCTGACTCCAGGATCCATAAGGATCTGAATAATAGGCTTGTTCACAACTACCACCGACTGTGGCAGCCCCAGCTAACGTGATGCTACGAGTAGTTGTTGAGTTTACCATCAACCCATCGATAATTGTTTGTCCTAATCTCAATGTGCCATGGTTGTGCGCTACCTGACACATTTCACGTGAGATCGGGTGAACATATTCCATATAGGCGTTTTCCACAATAGCTATATGGGATGAGGCCCCACAATAGTGAATTGTTCTATGGATCTCTACTTTGCATTGCATTATATTAACATGCTCGTATTCATTCATTTGTAATAGGAAAACGTCTACCAGGGACATATCCACCCGATTTTCATCGACGTCGCATTCATCGATATCCAGAAGGGATATCGTAGTCATGTTGAGAATTTTGCTCCCACAATCATAGCCGATGATGGCTGAAACTGGTTGCCACGCGGTGAACAAGAACCAAATCGCCAGATGATTCATTTCTGAAACAAAAATAAATTAGGGCCTAAAGTCTGGGTCAGGATCCACAGCTTTAGTCCGTTTAGTTTTAGGTTTTTCCGGGGTTTCAATTACGGTTTTCTTTAGCCGGTTGGGATGTACTAATTTTGTTTGGTTACCCATTTGAATACGGATGTTTCCATCCGCGTATATTTCTAAAATTTCGTACGGCCCATCATAGTGATCCCCGAATTTCTGAGGCTTAGGTCCTTTCAGGAGAAAGACCTTATCCCTGATTTCGAATTTTACCGGATTGATCTTCTTATCGTATTGCTCTTTGGACTTTATTTTCGAGGTTATTAAATTATCATGCGCCCATTCACGAAGTTGTGTTAATTTTTCGACCAATTTAATAATATAATTGTCATAAGTCGGTAAACGGTCAAGCTCGTGCAACGGTTCGCTTGATGGTACGCGGGCGGGTTTCCCGAAAACGAGTTCATAAGGGGTGAATTTGGTCCCCTCATGGACACAAGTATTATATGAGAAAGTGGCTAATTCGAGCCAGTCGTCCCATTCGCTATCTTTACTTACGAACTGCTTTAGATATTCCCCTAGAACGTGGTGTGATCGTTCCAGAGAGCCATTTGACTGCGGTCTGAAAGCCGTTGTCTGAATTTTTTTAATTTTGAATCTTTTACTTATACGTTGCATAAAGGTACTTATAAAGTTCCTACCCTGGTCAGTTAATAAGGCTTTCGGGGCCCCAAATATACATACGAAACGTCTAATGAATGTATCCGCGACCGTAATAGCCAACATATTTCTTAAGGGCGCGGCCACGCAAAATTTCGAGAGTTGGTCTTGGATAGTCAAAATGTATTCATTCTCTTGCTCCGTGACGGGTAGTGGACCTACGATGTCCATAGCGATTTTTTCGAATACTGTACCAGGTGTATCCGTAATCAACATTGGTTGTCTCGTTTTTACTCGGACAAGTTTTTTTAGTTGGCATTCCAAACATTGTTGGATTCGATTTTGGATATCTTGTTTTAAATTTTCCCAATAATAATTAGTTCTTATACGATTAAAAGTCTTAGAGACACCCTTGTGTCCCCCTATAGGCGACTTATGGGCCTCAAAGAAAATTTGGTCCCGTTCTTCTCGAGGAACGTACCGGATTGTCCCGAGACAGATTATTACCTTTGTTTTTTCATTTCCATATATTTCGTGAATTAACGAGAGGACTTCTTTCCATGGTATATTTTCGACGTATTCTGAATATGCTAGGGAAAAGGACTTTAAACTTTTATCTTTCAATATTCCTTTTAATTTAACCAATACTTTAGCGATGTTGCTTTTTATTCTCAAAGAGGATTCCTTGATTGATCCGCAGATTATTAAACCAAAATAGTTTTTACCTCCTTTTTTTGTCCAGTACACCTGTCCGGTGTCTGTAAAACCAACCTTTGGCAAATTGTTTTGAGTTTGCAACACCCGAGAACCTTCGTCGCAAGGGTGTCCATTCTCATCTAGGAAGAATACCAGATTATCTTTTCTGTATTGAAATAAATCTTTAACGACAATAATGTTTATCTCCTGTTTATTTCCTTCCATTTGTTCACTGATCTGAACTTCCTCTATCGAGCAATCTGATTCACTATCAGATGAAGTTTCTTCAGTATCAGGATCGCTTCCTTCAGGGTCAAGGGGATCTAATATGATTTCTTTATCAGCTAACTTCTTTTGACGTTTGGGTGGCCTACCCCTTGGCCTGGTGGAGGCTTTTGGCAATTCCGGAGGTCTTCCTGGTCGTTCCATAGCTTCAAATTGTCTGTCCTTGTCTTCGGAATTAGAGTGCCTACCCCTGTCTCTTGCAAGGGGTTCCAGCAAATTGGGAGGTTCTTTTCGTACCTCTTCAGAATTAGAGTGCCTACCCCTGTGGTTTGCAGGGGGTTCCAGCGAATTGGGAGGTTCTTTTCGTGTCTCCTCAGAATTAGAGTGCCTACCCCTGTCTTTTGCAGGGGATTCCAGCGAATTGGGAGGCTCTTTTCGTACCTCCTCAAAATTAGAGTGCCTACCCCTGTCTTTTGCAGGGGATTCCAGCGAATTGGGAGGCTCTTTTCGTGCCTCCTCAAAATTAGAGTGCCTACCCCTGTCTTTTGCAGGGGTTTCCAGCAAATTGGGAGGTTCTTTTCGTGCCTCCTCAGAATTAGTATGGTGATCAATCACCGCTTGTAGTCTATCATCGAGGGGTAATAGGTTTTTTTCTTTTTGTTTTTGAGCGCGAGTAGTGATATGCACGGTTTCCACTGGATTCCTGGACAAAGCATCAGCGTTCAAGTTGATCTTACCCGGTTTGTGAATTACGTTGTATTCGTACTCTGCTAAACGGAGTCGCCACTTGAGAATTCTGGCATTTCCGTCTTTCGCGGTCTTAAACCACACCAAGGGTTTATGGTCCGTGACCACTGTAAACGGTCGCATGTAGATATACGGCCGAAAGTTTTTGACTGCCTGTACTATGGCTAACGCCTCTTTTTCATATGTGTCGTATCGTATTTCAGGCCCCCTTAAAACTCGAGAGTAGTATGCGACGGGTCGATCTTTACCAATCTCTCCCTGTGACAACACAGCACCGATTGCTGTTCCCGAAGCATCGGTAGTAATGATAAAGGGTTGAGTAAAATCGGGATATTGTAAAATGGGGGCAGTACACAATGCGTCCTTCAATTTATCGAATGCGTTTTGAGCATCCGCGGACCAATGAAATTCTACTTCCTTTTCCAATAATTTCGTTAATGGTTTTGCTATTGTTGAATAGTTTTTAATAAATCTACGATAATATCCCGTTAACCCCAGGAATTCTCTAATGTTTCTTTGTTTTCTAGGAACAGGAAAGTTTCTCACCGAGTCTAATTTGGACGGGTCAGGCTTCAAGCCTTCACGGCTTATGACATGACCTAAATAATTTACTTCCGGACGTAGGAAATCACATTTATCAGGTTGCAACTGAAGGTTGGCTTGTCTCAATCTTTGCATTAATTCATCTAATCTTTGTTCATGTTCCTCTAAACTACGAGCGAAGACTATTATATCGTCTAGGTACACAAACAGAGATGCTCCTTGTAGACCAGTTAAAACTGAGTCCATAAGCCTTTGGAAAGTCGCAGGGGCATTCTTCAATCCAAAAGGCATGCGAGAGTATTCCCAATGTCCTTGTGGAGTGGAAAATGCCGTCTTGTGACGATCTTTTGGATCCATCTCTATTTGGTGGTAACCAGACGCTAAATCAAATACTGAGAAATATACAGATCCCCCCAGTTGATCGAGGATGTCGGTTATGTTAGGAAGTGGGTAGGCGTCATTAATGGTCTCTTCATTTAATAATCTAAAATCAATCACGACACGCCATCTTTTGTTTCCCTTTGAATCTGCCTTCTTTGGGACTATCCAAACCGGACTGTTATAAGGTGACTCAGACGGTCTCAAAATACCTGTCTCAAGCCCCTCTCTGACTTGTCTTTCTAATTCGGGTTTTAATGCTTGCGGTATTCTGTACTGTTTAGTTGTGATGGGTCTGTCAGTACGTGTCGGTATTCTGTGCTGATATTTGGACGAGGAACCCAAAGGTTCCCCTGGAATATAAAATCGATCGGCATATCTTTTTACTATCCGTTCTATGTATGTTTTCTCTTTATCGTCTAAATGATCTAGGCGCAACAAAGATTTGATTTGTTCATATTTGTTTGTATTCTGAAAATCTCTAACTGTTGTAAATATGTACTTATTAATACCGAAATCGTCATAAATGTCTTTTTGATGGTCGTCCTGATCAACTGGTGTGGGGTCATGACTTTCTTCAACCTCCTGAACGGTTATTATAGGGATTCTTATCCCCACTTCATTGTCTATAGTATTATATATTTGAAGATACGCTCGGCCATTGTTAACACGTACCAAACATTTCCCAGCGTAAACTCCAGGGCAAATGCTTAGTTTAGGTATGTACCCTTCCTTAATTTCCGGATTTTTAACTTTTACAAAGAATGTGGACTCACTACGTCGAGGAACATACATGATTCCTTCTTCAATTCTATTTGGTTTTTTAAAGGGGAATTTCTGATCATCAATTTCAAGGACTCGGTTTTTATAATCAATTTTCGCCCCGTGGGTTGCGAAGAACTCGGATCCTACTAAACCAGCGTGGGGAATCGCCATGTTATCCGGGACCACGTGACATACAGCATTTTTACCGAAAAGTCGAAACGTTACACTTCCCAAGGTAGATATGGGAATATTTGTTATTCCGTGTAATTCTACTAAATCAAATTTATTTATTTTAGTGTTTTCTTTTAAATATTTATTCTTAATTAAATTTGGTGATGCACCCGAGTCAAGCATCATTACCACATCACTATTTTTGGATGATTTACCTACCACGGCGTAGGGTAAATTATCCAAGTCTAAATTTAAATCGATCTTTGTTACTCTGAATCGTCTTCCACCAGCGTTTCTTGTATCGTATTCACCGGACGTGCTGGCCGATTGTCTCTCCCCGTGTCCCTCGGAGGGGGAAAATCCCGATTCCTCTGAAAAAAATTTGTAGCTCGGCGAAGGTACACGCATTCCGCTTGATCGTGATTATCCCGTTGGCAAAAATCACAATATTTCCTTCGAGTGTTATCATTGTTATTACGATAATTATTATTACTATTATTATTGTTTGAGGAAAAACTGTTATTATTCGGATTTGATTTGTTGGGGTTGCGTTTGCAATATCTAGCTGTATGTCCCCTGTCCCCGCATAACTGACATTTTACGTTCGCATAACGATTATCGTGTTCGTTTTTCTTTAATTCCGGACAATTTTTCGCGGAATGCCCTAGTTTATAGCAGATTTGACATTTGACGCTAGGGCAAACGTTTGAGAAGTGTCCCGAT
The DNA here is from genome assembly GCA_964016945.1 of Microplitis deprimator. Lineage (NCBI taxonomy): Eukaryota > Metazoa > Arthropoda > Insecta > Hymenoptera > Braconidae > Microplitis > Microplitis deprimator. The sequence continues at coordinate 1,226,039 of OZ024713.1, forward strand.
TGTCCACAACGGTTACAGGTTTGATTGCTTAAAACACTATTATTATTTTGGCTCACATTAACAGGATCGTTTTTATTTTGAGTTTGAAGACTATTGTTTGGTATTGGGGAGTTATTTGAAACTCCAGCTGTGAATTTTACGGGTTTACTTGGAGTGTTCCTTTTTTGATCCGTTGTGCTAGAATCCCGTCTTAGTTCCCTGCGGGCATTTAACTTCTTTTCGATTTTAATCGCGTGATCCAGAGCGTCCACCACATTTCCACAAATAGGCATCCGCTGGTCGATCTCGTTGCGTAAATTTTGGGTAAAACAAGTTGCAATGGATGACTCTATTTTGTTTTTAAATTCTGTAACCTGTGCGAGAGTCGATGCCGGGTTATCCGATAGGAAACATTCTACAATTTCTTTACCCTTTTTTCTTAATCCGTTTACGAAATCTACTACAGATTCCCCTTCTTTTTGATAAATACGGCCTAGTTCGCCCTGCAGCTGGAAAAGCGATTTGGACGGAACGTAAATTTTTTTTAAAGCTTTTGTCAGGTCCTCTATTGTTGCGGGTATGACATTATTTAATGAATCTTTAACTTTAGGGCCCAATTTACTACCATATATTAACTTTACTAAATTGGCTTCCACAGCTAATGGCAACACACTTTTTGCTTCGTCACAGCTGTAGATAAAATCTATCAAATCACTAGAGTCTCCTTCGAACCGAGACACGAAGGTGAGTGCGTCATTTAGGGATATGCTTTGATTTGGGGCTAGCGCCATGTTTTCTGGTTCTATTTCTTCGCGGTCAACTTGATCGACTATTTCAAGATTATTAATTTGTTGGGGTTCAACTCCCTCCAGACCGATAGCAGGATTATCGTTATTATTGTTAACGATAGTGGTGATATTTAAGTTTACTGAACCTGTAGTATTTTTGTTTTTCTGAACTGTTTCTTCCTCTGAGTCTTCGTCTGAGGTAATTTCCGGTTCGATTAACGTTTTCCCGATGCCCGAATCAATAGTTGCGTTATTGCCGACCGACTTGTCAAATTTAAATTGTTTATTCCTAGTGCGTGGTGGTAAACCTTCTGCGAAAGGTGCTTCCCCGTGTCCTCTTAAAGAATAAGGTTTTTCCGAATTGCTTTCATCGGGCATTTATTTTCGGGTTTGTTATCAAATAATTTCGCAAATTTTAACTTATAAGATCGTATTTAAAAAAAAATATATTATCCGAAACAAATCTTCCAATCCTCAATGTATTACTTGAAATTTATCTACTTTTATTTTAATCTAAAGTAATGAGCGGAACCCAGCCGATGCGGGCCACTCCTAATGACAAACCTGGAGGTTCTATGTTTGGCAATTGTAATCGCGGTAATCTCTGACCGATCCTTCTATCCCCAATGAAATTTTCCCAAGTCACTAATACTACCTCTCTTTTGACTACGCGGTCGTTGACTATGCGAATTAAACTCTTTCTTCGCCAATATTTCAGTCGACGTCCCGCTTTACGACCCCGTTTGCTGGGCATGTGAAGGAATTAGAGCAGCTTTTTCGCGCTTCCAATATTAGTGAAAGAAGGAACCAGAGCATCTTATTCGCGCATCCGGTAAGGAATAGGTGGTGTACTAGAGCAGCTTTTTCGCGCTTCCAGTATCGGATATGAAATGGGATTGAGGATACCCGTATTAGAACTCCCGAATTTTCCTATTCTCCTTAATAAAGTAATCTCAGGTCCCTGTTCGAGCGCCAATTTGTTATGTCAGAAATTGACATAGATAAATGTTTTATGGGTATTTGGCCCAAGCCGAAGCCTATAGACCGGGAACCCCAGAGACTTTATATTAAAGAGGATAGGTTTATTTTTAAATTAATACCACGATGTTAAAAATATTAATTCTTAATTATATTGCCAACTTAATTACAAAATTTCGAGGTTTGGAGATTGTGTTTCTTATAACATTAAATTTTAATCGTAATAATCAAAATCCAAAGATAACGGTTAACTGATTAAAAATTAGAGAATAAAAAAAAATAATTAAAATTCTAAATTGCAGTTCTATATAATTCAAATTAAATTGTAATTTAACTAGCGCAAGATGATTTTAAAAATAGTATGGCGAAATTATTTGAAACACTTTGAAAGAACAATTTGAAATAAATCGGAGACGATGTACTTTAACGGATTATCAATTGATTTGAGTTTAGTTATTATTTAAATGCGAATGAAATATTTTTGTCGAGAAATTTTGTAAAGATTATTAGGTGGCTACTAGCCGACGCTAATTTACAATAAAAGTTTGATAGAAATAATTTATTAGGTGGCTACTAGCCCACTCTAATTTACAATAGGAGAAAATGATTATAAAAAAAAAATGGATCATTAGGTGGCTATTCAGCCGACTCTAATTTATTTTCCAAAGAAAAAAATATTGATAGTTAATGGTATTTAGTTAAAAATCGTACCTGGATTCTTTTATGTAGTACGCTGGTTTACTTAGGTAGTACTTATTTATTCTGATATTTTCGCTCACGATTTTATATTGCTCGACACTTATTCTTTTTCTACTGTTGAACTTTACACTAGGCTGGTCAGGACACGAGAGAGTGAGTACATGTAAAGTCTGCCTAGATATAGCGATTTTTTCGGGTGGACCCAATTCCGTGAATTTGGGGGAATTTCCACGCCTACGCTCTGCCGTGTCCATCCAACCTTTTCCACTTCCTTCCGGAAACCCATTGTTTCGGGGCCGCACTATCCCTTCCACATTGTTTTTCCCACTGACGTAGTTGCTTCGGACCCCCCCTCTATATGGGTCCTCCACAACCCGCCCATTGACCTTATTGGATAAATTATTTTTTCCTTTTTTTTTTTTCATATTATTGTTAAATGAAATTTTCTATTTCTATTTTGTTTAAGTTTTATTCTAATATTTTAATATTTTATTTGTCTTTAAATTCTGATATTTTAATGTTTCATTTTATTTAAATTAAATTCTCTTATTTTAATATTTCATTTTATTTAATTTGAATGTTAATAGTTTCTTTTAAATTTTAAATATTTTATTTAAATTCTAATATGTTAATGTTTAATTTTATTTAATTTAAATTATCATATTTTAATATTTTATTATATTATAAAATTTTTTTGTTTGTATCGCTTTCTATTTTAAATGGTTTTACTATCTTAATGGAAACCTTTTTTTCTTGTTTATTTAACTACTCACTTGTCCAAACACCATAATTTGTTTTTAAATGTTTTGTTCAATTTGGAAACATTCAAAAACTCATTACAGATATGTATTATTTACTTTAGGTCTTATTTAGAGTGTGCTGGCGATAAGAAAGTGCGTCAGCAGCCACTCTGACCCTGGGTGAGGATTAAAATTCCTTTTCACCCAATATTATATTAAAATATAGATTAGGTGTTTGAACAAGTTTCCTAATGTCAACCAAAATTTTAAGTAAAACATAAAATGTAAGATTTAAATAAAATAAAATAAAATGAAATAATATATAAACAAACGAAAAATAGTCTGGACGTAACAAAAGTAAGAAGTCGAGTGGCCGCAGAAAAAGTAAGATGGCGGAACTCGAGAAAAAAAAATATGCGAGTGTCGAGTAAAGAAATAGAGTCGAGGTAATTTACTGACCAAAACTCGAAATACTAAGTCTCGTGATTCAGGATCGTTATTAAATGTAATAATAAATAATTTAGTGGTCAGAAAAAAGTAATTTAAAATTAATTAATTAATAATAATTATTTTCTTTAAATTTTAATTAATTAATTTAATAAAGCGTGTGGCGGGAAAAGCCATTTTAAATTCAGTGTGTGTGAGTCATAGTCCAGGGGACTCGAGCGTGTGTGAATTAATAAAGTGAATATTGTGGTATTAATTAAATATAATTTATTTACAAAATTATCCTTCCTCTTCCTACTCTTACAATTAAATTTTACACCGACCCTGAGCAGAAAGAACCGGTTCTGGAAGACCGTTTAATCCTTCCAGTGGCGCCCTTAAAAAGGTAAATTAAGGACGACCAGAGTGTAGCAGTACCCCTGTTATATTTGGCGCCCAACTTAAATAAAAACCCCGTGAATAATTGTAAGAGAGGTTGAGGAGATAATTTATTAAATAAAGTCGCGTAAAAAACAAAAAAATTGAAAAAAATTGATTAATATTAGTGTGGCGTGATCGATGTGGAAAAATTTTGAAAAAATATCAGTAAAATTTTACGGGGAAAATTATTTTTATAGTTGGAAAAATAATTATCACAAAATTCTAGTCTAAAAATTGAATCGGAAAATACAGAAAAATTTTATGATAAAAGTATTATTAATTTGATAAAATAAAGTACAAAAATAATTGTGATACTTAAAATAATAATTAAAATATTTATTTAATCGAAGTATTGAATTAAGTAAAACGAAAATTAAAATATCTACTTAAAGTAATTACTTTAGAAAATTAACATTAAATAAATAAAATAATTATAAAAAAAAAAAAAAAAAAAAAAAAAAAATTAAAATAAAATTTACAAAGAAATACAAAATCGAGTAAAACATTTCAAGTTAAAATCTTACTTGCTACCGGATGCGTCATAATTCTAAATTTAGACCTTAAATCTTGTAAATAAAATATTAAAATTAACTCAAACAAAAACCTCGGAAAATAAAAGATTAAAATTTTACTCGGATTTAAAATTGTAAATAAAAGATTGAGTTACTCGGACTTAAAATTCAAAATAAAAGATTTACTCAAAGTGTATAAATAAAAGTTTAAGTTTGGTAAAACTTAATCCTACAAGAAAAATTATCATTGAAATATTCAAAACAACAAATGGTAATTATGTTCAATCAACAAGATCCAGACTCTTCAGGACGTCGGTTATCAGGAGGTCGGGGATTCAATCGTCCAAATATGTCGCCTAATCCAGGTAGACCAGTAACGACATCAGCAGTCACAACAGTCACTACGTCAACGAGAACTACACCAACAATAACGACGACTGTAAGTTTAATATCTTCGATGTCATTATCACCGAATCCACCGCCTCTGTACTCTGTAGCACCGAATACATTACCTAGGAATCCAAACCCAAACAGCCACGGGTTAAATCTAGCCGCAGGTGGGTTGGATTTTCCACCCAATCTGCAGGCCCACGACAACCGTAGGCCAGTACCAGGTTATGAACAAATGGACTTTGCTGGCAGTTTGAATCATCTGGAAAATAACATACCACCAGACGTACAACGATTAGTCAATCGCATGGAAAGCAGTACGCAGCAGATACGCCAGTTGTCAGAAAATCAAAGACTTACCAATGAACAAAACGCTGCGCGAATAAATCAGCTGTCTCAATTAATGAGAGAAGTTTTGGACTCTCGTAGAGAAATGGAAAACAGATGGTATTCAAGAGAAAATTCTTGGCATTCAAATTCACCGGTAGACTGGAGAGCAGCTGAGCTCCAGCTAAATAATGCAAACGTCGCCCCCATGGGTCAACATTTGGCGAGGGGGGAGAACCCAGCTGCTGACAGACTTCAGTATCATGGTTTTCAAAATCAACAACCACATCTACCACAAGGCCAGCATGGTAACCATCATGATGCTAGACAAGACATATCAGTGCAAGATAGAATTAATTTTCTACAAGATCAATTGCGTCGGCTACAAATTGGTTCACAAGGCCAGAACAATGAACATCCAGGAGGGAGAGCAGGGGAATACCCCCAGGCCCATGGTTTTCATAACCAGCCGGAGGTACCCGCTCCAAGTCCTGTCTTCCAACAAAATCTAGGCAGATACAACGACGACAGAAGGTGGAAAGACATTTTGCAGAGCTTAAAGATGGGAAATCTTCATTTTCCTCAGGAAAATATGACGGTGAATGACTTCCTTTACGCTGCCGAGGCCAGATCACACAGAGAAGGCTGGTCTGAATGGGATCTGTTAAAAGCTATGAGTTGCATACTCCAGGGAGCGGCGGCGCGCTGGTTTGATGCCAACTATCTCCGTTGGACAAACTATGCCCAATTTAAATCTGAATTCAGAAAAGCCTTTGGAAGCTCGGCGACAGACCACCAAATCATCATGGAAATTAGCCGTATGAAGATGAAACCTGGGGACAATGTGACTGAGTTTGTCCTGAGAATTCAGCAAAAATATCAAGCGATGCAAATATCTCCACCAGTGTCTGAGCAAGTCGCATGCATCAGAAACCACCTGACTGATGAGCTACGGACTCTAGTTTTTGCTAGATCACCGCAGTCTTATGAAGATTTACTTAATGCTTTACATGAAGCAACTCGGTGCATCGAAGAAGCTCAACAGCCACCTGTGGTGTCCAAGACGGTTAAATTTCAAGAAAAACATAGATTCAACATGATGCAATTGCCAGAGGAAGAAGTTATATACCACGAAGAAGATCTGGAACCTTCCCAGTGTAACGTAATGGGATCAGCATCACCAGGGACTTATAATAATAAATATGGAGTACAAACAAGGAACAACACGAATTATTATAGACCTCAAAATAATTCGTTAAGACCACAGCAGTTCAGACAGAGAGTAAACCAAGTTCCTGGATCGATTTCTGGTTTTACTCAAAACCCGGTGATGGCTCCCAGATACAACAGACCTTGCTTCAATTGTGGTGTCCCTGGACACGTCTTCGAGGTTTGCGAAAATCCCAGACAAGAAGTCTGCAACATTTGCTTTGAAATTGGACACACACGAAACAAATGTAATCTACTTATTTATACTAATGAAAATATACCGAGTAACTCGACATCACCAGATAACCAGACTCCAGCTCATCAGGAGAATAAAGACGGACCTGGTGACAACCGAAAAAACGAGTAACACCTGGACCGAACTCCCCGTCGGCTCAGGATCTTCATAAAGAAAAACAGGGGTTAAATAAAAAGACTTTAGAAAATAATATCAGCCGGTTGGGGATATTGCAGGCCAATGAAGTCTCGACTTCGCCGCAGTATTCTCATCCAGGCCCACCATCAGTACCAATCAGCCGGTCAGAGACATTGCAGGCCGAGGAAGTCTCGACTTCGCCGCAGTGTCCTTGTCCAGGCCCATCACAATTACCATATAGCCGGTATGAAATATTGCAAGCCAAAGAAGTGTCAACTTCACCGCAACATTTTGTTCCGGGCCATTTAATTAAGACACCCACGGAATTTTTGGACATTGAAGAAATAATTAAACTGACTCAAGAAAATCCGTCAGACGATTCTACAGAATTAATATATCAGCTTATCCAAGTCATGGAAGACCAAGATTTTATTATTAGAGATTACTACCAGCCAGACCAGAACATCAATATTAATTCAATCTCATCGATAATGGAGCAAGATGATGATGAACCAGAAGAACCTTGGGAAGACGAATTTCAACCAGGGTTTGAACCGGTTGACCTTGAATTTAATATCTCTTCGCCGCGTCTTTTGGAACTAGGCCCAAGCCAGTCTCCAGATTCGCAGGCCCCAGACACCAGTACAACACCTTCGTCTCGAGAAGCTTTTATCCCAGGGATACTTCAGAACCAGCCATTGTCAGCTGCTATCAAATATCGTTTAGCTGAAAGAAAAGTTTTCATTCATGGTTCAGGACCAAGACCACCTGAAATTACAGCAAGAATTCCAATCTCACTGTGGATTTTTGGGATTAAGTTAAATGGTATTTTGGATACTGGCAGTGAGAGATCATACATAAATGCTAAAGTGTATGAAGACATCAGAGAGTATGCTTCTGGTGAACTAAGACCAGATGAAACTCAAAAACGTGGCGTTCTACTGGCAAATCATACATTATGCAAAAGTCTGGGTGGTGCTCCATTTATTATACAAATTGGCTCGGTAGCTGGAGAACAATATCTGAGTGTGATTGAAGATCTTGGTCATTCTGTAGTGTTAGGAATGGATTTTGCGCTCCAATTTGGTGTCATAACTAATAGCAAAGACAGAACTTGGCAGTTCAGTGGTAATGCTGAAATTCATCCATTTGAATTTATCTCTTGCAAAGAAAATACGACAAGGTGTTCGTCAATGTCAACTGATCAAGAACTAGACTTCAAAAATTTCATAGAACTTGAGATGGAAAAGTTTGAAGGTATGCCGAATCAAGGACTTACAAATATAATTGAACACGAGATTGTTCTGAAACCTGACGCCAAACCTGTCAGAATTAAACCGTACAGACGTAGTCCAGTAATAAATGAGGAATTAAATCGGCAGATCGACGAACTACTAGAGAAAAAATTCATAAGACCCAGTTATAGTGTCTGGTCTTGCTCGCCGGTAATGGTTGCTAAGACCTGGCGATTTTGTGTTGACTATCGGCCTATCAATCGTGTGACTATAACACCAGCTCATCCACTACCTAACATGCTACGTATACTCAGTGCGCTTCATGGTGCTGTATATATTAGTACAATGGACTTGAAGGAGGCCTTCCATCAGATCCACATGGCAATTGCGTCGATTCCTCTCACCGCTTTTTCTGTGGAAGGACGAGGGCAATTCGAGTGGTTACGGATGCCATATGGACTAGTGGGTGCTCCTAGCACATTTCAAAAAGCGATGGACGAGCTGAAAGAAAGATTTCATAAACTTTTGGTGGAACGTAATTTACCAACTCATTGGGCTGATCAAGTCTTCGCATACTTAGACGATTGGATAGTAATCAGTGAGACCATGGAAGAACACAAAAAGATTTTGGCTCTAGTATTTGAGGTATTTCGAGATGCTGGTCTACTGATAAACCCAGAAAAATGTAAATTTTGTCGTCCAGAGGTAAAGTTCTTGGGATTTCTAGTCAACAAAGATGGATTACATACAGATCCAGATAAAATTGCTCCGATTGTCAATTATCCTAGACCAACTAACAGGAAACAGCTGCGAAGTTTTCTGGGACTCGTGAACTGGTATCACAGACATCTACAAGATGTAGCTAAAGCTCAAGGACCTTTAAATAAATTAACCGGTGTAACCACAGAGTGGAAGTGGGAACTCCAGGAAGAAGAATCGTTTCAAAAATTAAAACGTCCATTAATTGATGCCAAGCCATTGTCTGTACCTAAAGTTGGACTGCCGTATTATCTTTACACCGATGCGTGTGATACAGGCCTAGGAGCATTCCTGGTTCAACGTGATCCCGAGACACTAAAAGAATATTTAATTATTTGTTTAAGTCGTCAGCTCAAGGGTGCTGAAACTCGGTACACCACCACCGAGAAGGAGTGTCTGGCAGTCGTCTGGGCAGTACGTAAATTACGCTGTTACCTGGAAGGTACTCCATTTACTGTCATTACCGATCATGCGGCATTAAAATGGTTGCATTCACTACGAGACCCGAACGGCAGGTTAGCTCGTTGGGCTATGGAGCTGCTTTCACACCAGATAACTATCGAACATCGACGGGGTACTGAAACTGAAGGTCCAGATGCACTGTCACGCATATATGAAGATAATATTCCAGAAGATTGGTTGGACATCAAGGGTCAGCTTGGATCGAACCACTGTCTACACTTGCAAGTATCAAATTGGTATGGAGTTAAATTCAATAACGTACGTCGCAATCCAGGGCGATTCCCGGATTGGCGTATCGTCGAAGATCGTCTTGAATATCATCGTCCAGATCCATTAAAATCTATTGTTGGAGACGACAATGCTTGGAAAGTGGTTTTGAGAGATCCTGAGATACAAGAAGTCCTTAAGGTCCAATACTACTGGCTTGGTATGTACCAGGATGTGGACAGTTACGTGGAGGCTTGTGAGGTTTGCAAGCAAGCAAAATATAAACAGTCATCATCAAAAGCTCCGATGCAAACTCGACAACCCATAAGACCTTGGGCAATCGTCGCTGCTGACGTAACTGGACCGTTCACTCGATCACGTAAAGGACACCAGTATATATTAGTCATCCAAGACTTATATACTAGGTTTATCGAGCTTTATCCTTTGCGTCGTCACACTGGTGCAGCTGTTTTGGAGGCATTTAAACGCACATTTTCCTTACGATCTTATTCGCTGTTCCTGGTGACAGATAATGGCAGAGAATTTGTAAATGAGACCGTACAGGATTATTTAAAATCAGTCGGCGTGAAGTTTACACGATTGGCAGTCGCTCATCCACAAGCAAATCCTGTAGAACGGATTAATCGTACAATAAAACCGATGATTCGATCTTATATAAATAAAGACCAGACCAGATGGGATGACCATCTAGGGGAAATTCAACTGGCTTACAATAGCTCGTATCATACGTCGTTGAAATTATCTCCATATTTCCTAGTGCATGGCCAAGAGCCTAGGCTTTCTGACAAGTTAACTGAGTTGGAAATGGAAGATTTTATTCCTGATAACGAGGAGTGGAAGCAGAGAGTTCAGCGACTAGATGAACTTCGGCACAAAATCGAGAGCATCATGCGAGCCGAACAAGAACGTCAAGCTAGTTATCAGAGTCCAGAATGTAAAATACCAGAAGTTAAACTAGGTGACAGGGTCTTCTACCCTAACAGAAAACTTAGCAATAAGAGTCAAAAGTACAGCGCAGGTCTCGGTATGAAATATTTAGGTCCGGTTACCGTTAAGAAAATCGTTAGTCCGCTAGTAGTAGAACTTAGTAATGACGCGGGTAAATCGCTCGGTACACATTATACTCCGGATTTAAAATTACCGCGCCGTAGTACGCGTATTGCTAATAAGATTAAATAGTAATTTGAAAATAACGATTTCCTTGACCATACGACTAACCCCATTTTATATCAGATGGACCGGAGCAGAAGACGCTCCAGGGACGCAGTCCGTGGGTATACGGAGGCGACCCGCAGGAGATACCGTCGGAACATCAGGCCGTATGGACCTCCGGGAAGACACCCCCATCGCCGGTTGGCAGTAGACCAACCAGGCCAGTTGGCGGGGTCTGAGAGGGGAATACAGGAGACACCACGCCAGTCAGCGTTACGGCGACTAGACCCAATGGTGCTCAGAGACCAGTCATCTACGTCCAGCCGCCCTGTACAGCTTCAGGCAGGCCCAAAGCCCGATTTAAACAGCACGAAATGCGTCGGAAGGGTTAGTTCTACCCACCAGGGTGCTGCATTGCCATTGACATCAGCAGCAGTGAGTAGGACTACGCCAGTGACTAAGCGGATCGCTGAATCTCATAATAAGGAAGCTGCAAAGCCATCAACATTAACAGCAGCCGTGGGCCAGGTAGTGTTCAGGCCATCACGGACCTTTACCAGGTCCACTCGCCATGGTGCTGCGGAACTGATAAAGTCCACTAACGGGAGTAAAGATACTCGTTTTACCGCGAGATTCACTGGACCTACTCATCAGGGTGTGGCAACACCGTCTACATCGGCCGCAATGAGTAAGAAAAACCCGCCGAGGCATGTCAATAAGTCTCCGCCAAGACACACGACTCAATCACGATCATCGTCAGCTCATTTAAACACCCGGGCAGCAAAAAGGCGGGAGTTAAATGCGAAACGTCGGAAGTTGCGAGAAGCTAAGCTCGCCGCAATTTTATCCAGACCGACGGAAGAGATAATTGTGGAAGGGGTACGCCAATTGGCCTTCCATATTGGCTCAAGGTCCCAGACGGGAGTAGGGCTTCACGACCGTGTCATTCACCCCACTCCACCGGTTTCAACAACAACAAGAGCCGAGGAAGTTGCCCCGAGCGCTTCCCGACCACCAGGCCTAACCGGGGAGTCACTACAACCCAAAAAGTCAGCCAATATGGAGGTCGATCCCATACCAGGCCCATCAGCCAGTATGGAAATCGATTCTACCCCAGGCCCATCGACTCGACCAGACATGGTCCCATGGCAAGAAGAAGCTCGTGCCTTACCCATAACATCATCAAACTCAGTAGTAGCTGAGGAAACTGCCGGACAGCAAGTTCCTCCCGGACCCGTTGCCCAGGCCAAAGTGTCCAAAGCTCAGGCGTCTGAAAAACCAATGAAAAAGAAGAAGAAGACCAAAAAGAAGAAGAGTAAGAACGGGCCCCATATGGCTCACATGGACTGGGTCGAGCCAGATAACCTAGACCGGATTTATTATGGACTGGGATACCTATCCGCCGATTCAGGATGTGACGAGGGAGTGCCGGCTTTCGACGATCGTAAGGAAGTCCTCGAGTTGGAGCCAGGCTCAGAAGACGAAAAGTTTGAATGAAGTAGAAACCATGTGTAATTCAATAAATCTATTCATCAACATTTAATCATGGATTTTTTGTAAGAGACCGAGTCTACACCTAACATCTTTGGACGACGAGGACCTACAATTTCCGACCTGCCGACAGTCTGGCAGGGGGGAGTGTAACAGGGAATTTTGAATTCTTTCGCGCTCAGTTGCCATGATTTTCTATCATGTGCACGGTCGATATAATCTATTACTGCCCCAGGGTTATCCGGGGTAGAGTGCGACTGTCGTCCCGAGCGGAAATCGTAGGGGCTTGTCTGTCAGTCCCACTTAGTTATAAGTAGGAGGGTCTAAGTTTTCCGGAAGTTGCCGAATTCGGTCAAGTGGGTGCACAATTATAAGTGCAGGGTGAACCCAGGCCGAGGGACACAACCGGACAGATCGGGCTACCCACCGGACGCTCATCCAACTAAGGTAATTAATTATTTTAGACTTGGATTCTTTTGTGGAACCAAGCGATAATTATATTAATTATTATAGATACCAGGCCATTAGCCGGTACCTTTTATAATATTTAACTAATTAATCGGAAAAGCAGGTGAACGAGAAATATATACGGTGAAAGAGAAAAAGGCGAAAAGTACGAGAAAAGAAGACGCACGAAGACGAGAGAAAGACGAGACGACCGAGACAGCAACGAGACCACGAACCTGACGAAACGGACAAGAACCGGAATCACATCAGGAAATAAAATCAGGTATTAATTAAGTTAATTATTCTAGGCCGAAGCCAGAATATAAATTTAATTCAATAAGTACTTAGTCGTTCGTCGGGGTAATCCGCGTCTAGGCCCATAGTTATTTAATTAGTAATAAAATTTATATAATTATCATTAAGCCAGACGGTTGTCTAACCGGGTCCAGGCCCAATTGCCGGATCCAGGTCGTCGTCTTGTAATTCCAGGCCATCGCCGGAATTATATGCGTCGTAGAAATTTCTAGGCTGATTGTGGACGCCACAAGCCAGAAATTTTAATATTCTAGTCCGCGTTGCTATAAATTAAATAAAAAAAAAAAATAATTTAATTAATTAAATTAAGAATTAATTAAAATAATTAAATTAATAAATTATAATTAAAATTAATTAACAAAATTATTATAAAATTTACACTCAGTAAAAACTAAAAGCAAAGAAAGAAGTCGAGTGGCCGCAGAAAAAGTAAGATGGCGGAACTCGAGAAAAAAAAATATGCGAGTGTCGAGTAAAGAAATAGAGTCAAGGTAATTTACTGACCAAAACTCGAAATACTAAGTCTCGTGATTCGGGATCGTTATTAAATGTAATAATAAATAATTTAGTGGTCAGAAAAAAGTAATTTAAAATTAATAAATTAATAATAATTATTTTCTTTAAATTTTAATTAATTAATTTAATAAAGCGTGTGGCGGGAAAAGCCATTTTAAATTCAGTGTGTGTGAGTCATAGTCCAGGGGACTCGAGCGTGTGTGTGTAATAAAATATTTTGAAATTAGTGTAATAATAAATAAATAAGTCGGGAGGTAACCGATATTTTTATGTAAGTCCAAAGGTAGTTGGCAATCTTTTAATCGAGTGCGTGTGTGTGTGATGCCAAGGTAGTAGCTAATTAGAGTAAGTAAATTTTAGTCGCCAAAGGTAATTGGTAAATTGTTATAAGGTATAAAGTTATAAGGTCAAAAGGTATAAGTTATAAGGTCAAAAGTTATAAAGTTATAAGGTCTAAGGTTTATAAGGTTTATAAGTTTATAAGGTTTTATTTACAAGGTTGTGAATTAATAAAGTGAATATTGTGGTATTAATTAAATATAATTTATTTACAAAATTATCCTTCCTCTTCCTACTCTTACGATTAAATTTTAAACCGACCCTGAGCAGAAAGAACCGGTTCTGGAAGACCGTTTAATCCTTCCAGTGGCGCCCTTAAAAAGGTAAATTAAGGACGACCGGAGTGTAGCAGTACCCCGGTTATAGTGTACTTAATATAATACAAAATCATGGAAAACGTTTTCATAAAATTAAAAAAAAAAAATCATATGCTTGGTGTGCTCACAACATCGAAAAAAAATCTGTCTATCGGTTGACCCTGCGAGCCAGCCCCAAAATATCCCGCTATTTTTGAGCTCCTCGAGCTCGTAATACTTTTTATGCCACTGTTTTTGAAAAAAAAAAAAAGTTTTTTAACATTTTTTCTCCAACGGAATCTCTCAAATGAATTGACCGATTGAGACAATCGAGTTGGCAATCGACGTGATTTATTGAATTCTAAAACTGAGTAGATTTTGGAATTGATTTATCCAGTCATTTTCGAGGAACTTAAAAAAAACTATAAAATTTTTTTTCTAATTCTTTCAAAAAAGATTTCTCTTCAGTAAATGAACTAATTTTGTTGGTTAAGGTAGCATTTGACGCGGTTTATTAAGTTTTAGAGTTGTGTAGATTTTGGAATCAATCCATCGAGCACATTACAAGTTATCTAAAAAAAACATTTTCTAAAAAATTTTATTTTTGGAATATCTCCAAACGCACCCTACCAATCAAGTTCAATTTTTTATAGCTTGTAGGAATTAACAAGCGGCGTCGAATACCAATTTGGAGATCAAAATCGGTTTATCTTTTCAAAAATTACAGAATATTTTCATATAAACGTACGTACGTACACGCATATATACTAGGGTGCTTCGTCACCGGCGAAAGCATTTTTTCCGTTGCTCGTCAAGCAAAATATTGTTTTTTATGCTGAAACAAAAATTCCTGCCAAGTTTGAGTTCTTAATTTTAATCCTAAGTACTTTCCATTTGATTTCAAAAATTTCCCATTTAAAATACACGTAAATTAAATTACTTTTTTTTTAACTTTCTAATACTCAGCTGCGTTTTATGATATCGACGCGGTTTTGGTCGCAAATTGTAGGGCATTTGGTATTCTTTAAAAGTGTCCATAGTTAGTTAGCTGTATTTCCACGGACTTGTGTCCGTTGCGGAAATTATTTTTCCTATGAAATTGATTTTCATTAGCTTGCAAAACGTAAACCAATGGAAGTAAACTAAAAATGTTAATAGGAAATTTTATTTCCTCCAAAAAAAGTCCTATGAGTAAAGTCCGTAGCTTCTGAGTTATAGTTATTTTAATAATTTGAATAATATAATATCAATTGTATTTTTTTTTAACTTCCCGCTAAAAAAATCGAAGATTTTCAAAAATTTCGGGAAGTTATTGTTTTCAACCAGATTTGCAAAAATCGAAATTCCAACAGATGTCGACGTTTTGAGGTTTTAGAAAGCTATTTTGACTAAATTCCAGATGATGTCCGAGTGTATGTATGTATGTATGTATGTACGTACGTACGTATGTAAATATTCTGTAAATTTCGAACGGATGAACCGATTTTGATCGTCAAGGTGTCATTCGACGCGGCTTGTTATTTACTGTAAGCACTAAAACCTTGAGCTCAATCGGTAGGGTACGTTCGGAGATATTCCAAAAATAAAATGTTTTTCTCGAATCACTTTTATTTCGCTCAATAGATTGATTCCAAAATCTAAACAGCTCTAAAACTTTATAAGCCGCGTCGAATGCCACCTCAACCATCAAAATCGATCCATTCGTTCAAGAGGAACTGTGAACGAAACAATTAAAAAAAAATTTTTTTTTTAGATTTTTTGAAATTTCTCAAAAACGTCTCGATAAATCAATTTGAAAATTTGATCAGCTCTAGAACTCAACAAAACGCGTCGATTGACACCACAAACGTCTCAATCGGTAAATTCGTTCGAGAGATAACGTTGTAGAAAAAATCGTAAAAAACGTTATTTTTTTAAAACAAAGGCATACAAAAGTATTTTCGAGCTCGAAGAGCTCGAAAATGTATCCACAACCATTTTTCAAGCTCAAAGAGCTCAAAAACAGCGAGAGGTTTTGGGGCTGGCCCGCAGGGTCAACCGACAAACCGATTTTTTTTCGAGGGAATAAAATTTCCTATAAAATTCCCATTATCATTTTTAGTTTACTTCCATTGGTTTACGTTCTGCAAGCCAATGAAGATCAATTTCATAGTGAAAATGATTTCCGCAACGGACACAAGTGAAACAGCTGGAATTACAGATAACTAACTACGGACACTTTTGAAGAATACCAAATGCCCTACAATTTGCGACCAAAACCGCGTCGATATCATAAAACGCAGCTAAGTATTAGAAAATTAAAAAAAAAGTAATTTAATTTACGTGTATTTTAAATGAGAAATCTTTGAAATCAAATGGAAAGTACTAAGGATTGAAATTAAGAGCTCAAACTTGGCAGGAATTTTTTTTCAGCATAAAAAACAATATTTTGCTTGATGCGCAACGAAAAAAACTACTTTCGCCAGAAACGAAGCACCCTAATATATACGCTCGGACATCATCTTGAAATTATTCAGAATAACTCACTGTGTAAAATGAGCGAATAAACTAATTGGATCTGGTTTAGGCGTGAGGAATTAAACAATTAAAAATTACACAGTTTTTAACAATAAATAAATTAGATATTTATTTACACTTATTTACACTTTAAAATTGTGATAAACTTAACAATTATAGCGAATGCGACTAAGAGATACGCGATAGCAAATGCAATCTAAAGAAAAGATTCACGTATAAACTTCGACCCGTGGTCGATAGCGGTTATATTCACGGAAATT
Organism: Microplitis deprimator; assembly: GCA_964016945.1. Classification (NCBI taxonomy): domain Eukaryota; kingdom Metazoa; phylum Arthropoda; class Insecta; order Hymenoptera; family Braconidae; genus Microplitis; species Microplitis deprimator. The sequence goes on from OZ024713.1 coordinate 1,242,918, forward strand.
AATTTATAATTAATTACACGCGAGTAACAATCAGATTTATTCCCAATAAATAGCAGCCTTATTTTACTGACTAAATATTGAGGATAATTTAGCGTAGCGGATCAAGAATTATATCACACAAGAAATAATTATAGCAAAGAGAAGCGATTTTAGCACGAGAGAAAACACGAGGTTGCAAGTAGCAAAGCACGTTGTAGAAATGAGTAGATGAAAATGTCGTTGAGTCGTCGTCGGCTCTTGGTGTTGACGTGGCAGCCTTGCTGCATTAGACGAATTTTCCCATTGGCTTAAAAGCGCGCCACCAGGAAGTAGTTGATAGCGGATTTTCTTATTGGTTGGCCAATATAAAACGAATTATCTGATTGGCCGGCTGGTAGCGGGTTCCCATAGCGTCTTGACACGGTCCTGAGGGAGTTTTTAGTATGTGTCGTGTCCAAATAGCGAGTGGCCCGGCACTCTACGCTCTCTGTACAATCGCGAGTTCGGCAGCTCCCGGACTTAGCGGAAATGCACGAAGCTTATTTGAATTAATTTAAGCTCGTGACTGAACATTCTCCCCAGCGCTGGCGACGGTGTCGACTGGATTGTCATCTGGAGAGTGAACTGGTAGTACACACAGTTTAGCGATTGGTCGAACAAGTTCCGTAGTAGCGGTTTTCAGAGTTACTACTCGAGTCAGGCCATCCCTGCCTGGATGTAATGCGAGTACTCGTGCAAGCGGCCATTTCGATGGTGGGAATCTCTCATCAGTCAGCAAGACTAATGAACCCACCTTGATGTTATTTTGTGGATGATGCCACTTAGAAATAGATTGATGACGTTGTAGGTACTCTGATGACCATCTATTCCAAAATTGTTGGAACATTTGTTGTAATTGTTGCCAGCGTGACAACGTAGCGGTATTGTTCTCCAGTAGCGAAGGCCCAGGCACAGCGATTAGCGGTTCACCGATGAGAAAATGTCCGGGAGTCAGAGCGGTTAAATCTGCAGGATCTTCGGATAGCGGAGCGATCGGTCTTGAATTTAACACAGCTTCAATCTGTGTTAAAACTGTAGCGAGTTGGTCGTAAGTCAATAGCGATTCACCAATAGTTCGTATAAGATGGAACTTGATTGACTTTACGGCTGCTTCCCACTTGCCACCAAAGTGGGGAGCGCTTGGCGGGTTGAACTTCCAGTCTGTACCATCTGTAGCAAGTAAATACTGAAGTTCCTTTAGCTGTCTCGATCCTGCTGCGAATTCTTTCTTTAGCGTGGCGTCTGCTCCTACAAAATTTGTACCACAGTCCGAGTATAGGGTATTGCAGGCGCCTCTCCGACTAGTAAATCTTCTGAATACTGCGACGAAAGCGTCAGTAGAGTAATCGCTGACAATTTCTATATGCATAGCGGACGTAGCGAGACATACAAACACAGCGATCCATCCTTTATAAGTTTTCGCACCTCGACCTTGAAATGTCTTCAGTGTTACTGGCCCAGCGTAGTCTATTCCAGTGTGTAAGAATGCTTTTGATGGACTTACACGAGCGGATGGCAATTGTCCCATTAATTGTTGTGCACGAACACCTCTATGTCTCGTGCACACGACGCAGCGAAGAATGTGTGATCTGACTGGAACTCGACCACCTTCTATCCAGACAGATCTCCGTAGATCAGCGAGAGTCAATTGAGTTCCCCCGTGGAATGTTCTCTGATGCGAATGGTCTATCAATAGCGTACTTAAGCGTGATGATCTTGGTAAAATTGCTGGATTTTTTTGTTCATCATCCAGAAGCGAATTCTTCAAGCGACCGCCGACTCTGAGTACTCCGTTATAGTCGACGTAGGGAATCAATTTAGCGAGACGATGATTTCTGTGTAGAGAATCACCATCTTTCAGTAGTTTCAGCTCTTGCGAATAGTACTGACTTTGAGTATACTTGATCAGCAAAGTCTTAGCGAGTTCCAGGTCAATCGTAGAGAGTGGTGTGGCCAGGGTGGACTGTGGCACTTTTTTAAATTTAGCGATGGCACGTAGACAGATTCCAAGCGTGCGAAGTAATAGTGACAACTTAGAGAATTTTTCTAGAAGTGTGGATAGCGGGTGTGAATCTGCCTTGAAGATAGTAAAAACCAGACCTGGACGTTCTTCAAGATGTGATATCGTCTGCGTAGGGATGTCAAAGGATGGCCAGTTTTCTTTTGATTGACTGAGCCACTTAGGTCCCGTCCACCATAGCGAATGCTGTTCTAGTTTGGCTGCTGTTAAACCTCTTGAAGCGCAGTCAGCTGGGTTGAGTTTCCCTGGAACAAAATCCCAGTTGACACTTGGTAGCGATTCTTGAATCTTGGTAACTCTGTTGCGAATGTAGACTTTCCATCTACCTGGGTTGTTTCGTATCCACGTTAAGGATACAGCGGAGTCTGTCCACAAGAAAATTGGTATCTTTTCAAGTTTCAAAACTTTCTTGACGTAGAGTACCAGTTGAGTGAGTAAGACAGCGGCATTAAGCTCCATTCTCGGTATAGTTATGGGTTTCAGTGGTGCAACTTGTGTTTTGGCACACACTAGCGAAATGTTGGAGCTTCCAGTAGCGTCAGTAACTTTTATGTGGACGACAGCAGCCATAGCGAGTTGTGAAGCGTCAGAGAATCCATGTAATTCAATCGATACACCAGTTTTTACATGATTCCAGCGAGGTATCTGAATCTTCGAGATCTGATGTAGTTCATCTCGAAATAAATTCCATTCTTGAAGAAGCAACGGTGATAGCGTAGCATCCCAGTCGAAGTTCTGCAGCCATAGCTTCTGCATGAACATCTTGGCTCTCACGATGATCGGCGCTAAAAACCCCAGTGGGTCAAACAAGCGAGCAATTTCAGATAAAATTGTGCGTTTAGTAGTTGGTGATGCTTCTGGAAGCGAATAGCCAAACTGGAATTTATCCTGTGTTGAATTCCAGGTTAACCCGAGCACTTTTACTGTAGTATCCCCAAGTTCTCTTGGTGTATCTTCTTGGGTTTCAACTGGAGCGACTTGAGAGAGTAATTCTGTTGAATTACTTGCCCACTTTGCAAGCGGAAAACATACTGCGGCACACATTTTTTTTGTATCGAGAGCAACTTGGATTGCCTCAGCGAGTCCATCTGCGCCTCCATAGATGTCATCAACGTAGCGTGTGTTAGTTAGCGGTTCAACAGCTTTTGGAAATTTATTTCCTTCATCTTCAGCGAGTTGTAAAAGTGCTCTCCCAGCGAGATATGGAGCTGATGTTGTTCCATACGTAACAGTAGCGAGTGCAAATACTGTTGGGATGTCATCTTTGTCAAACCAGAGTATGCACTGTAGATGATGATCTTCTTTGTCAACTGCGATCTGACGAAACATTTTAGTTACGTCAGTAGCGAATAAATAGCGATGGCAGCGGATGCGAATAAGCACGTCACTGATGTCAACTTGAATCTTGGGACCCACATGTAGTATCTCGTTGACTGATACACCAGATGTTGTTTTCCAGGAACCATTAAATACCACTCTGAGCTTGGTGGTAGTGCTCTGTTCTTTAAGAACCCCATGATGAGGCAACATGTAGCTGTTCGGTGGTAAATCCTTTAATTTTATACGTCTCATGTGTCCCAAATCTTCATATTCCTTCAAGAAGTCGAAGTATAACTTCTTGTAAACTGGATCGTCCTCCAATCGTTTGCGAAGACGTAGTAAAGCGTATTGCGCAGCTCGTAGCGACTCACCCAGTTGACATGGCGAAGATTTAAGCGGCAAGCGAACGACATATCGACCATCAGACTGTCTGTAGTGTGTATTGACAAAGTGTTGTTCACACTCGTCTTCTTCTTCCGTATATCGTGTAGCGAATTCTGTCTGTGGCTCTTCTTGATACCAAAACTTGCTCAGCAAGTCTTGTAGTTGATCATCAATAGTGACATGATGACCATAAGCGGCCAATTTTGATGTAGCGGTGTCCACAGATCCATATATGATCCAGCCAAGCGATGTTGACTGAGCGATTGGGTCATTGTCACTCCCTTTCCTTATTTTAGCGTTGATTATATGTGCAGCTGGTGCTGCACCCAGAATGATGTCAATAGGTCGTGGAATTAAGAAGTCTGGATCAGCGAGTTGCAGATTAGTTATATGCGGCCATTTCTTATTGGTTAGCGTAAATGACGGCAAGTTTACTGTCAATAGATCAAGCACATGAGCTTGGATAGTAATAGAAGCGGAACTATGTAGCGAATGCAGCGTCATCTTGCATGACCCAAGTGAATGTCCTGCTGACACATTACCAATCCCTCGTAATGGTAAAGCTGCTTTACTGAGTTGGATATCCAGCTTCTTAATTAGCGAATGCGTCACAAAGGATAGCTCCGATCCTTGGTCAATAAGTACACGAGCAGTACATGTACTTCCTGTTAGCGAATTCAACTTAACAATAGCGGTAGCGAGTAAAACATTGAGCGAATGAGCTGAAAGCAGACTAGGTTAGCGAATTCAAAACAAAAGTTACCAAAATTGGAACTATTTGTTACCTGGGTCAGATACAGGAGCGTCCTGTACTGATTTAGCGGCAGCACTGACATCAATGTGCGTCGATGTGTGATGTGGCTGGTCACAATGGCGGCACTTCTGCTTAGTTCTGCAATCAGCATAGCGGTGGCGTCCCAAGCAGTTGAAGCAGAGACGATAATGCTGGACGATCGTTCTGCAGTGTTTCTCTTTGCAGTGTTTCTCTTTGCAGATTGGGCACATGCCCGGTTCACTCGTACGATCCTTGGGAGTGTAAGCGATGTAACTAGCGGAACCAGTAGATGTAGATGGCGTTGATAAGGTAGCGGATCGACTGTTCACAAACTTCACTTGTTTGTTAGAAGCGGCTGACTTTGCGTAAGGCTTAGGTGATGGTTGTCTTTCACTAACACCCTTAGCTTGTGTAGAGGTTAGTTTAGCGCCAATTTCAGAATTTTCCCGAGCACGAACTTTGGCCTTGAGCATGTCGTGCAGCTGTTGGTAAGTGGGAAATTCATTGGACAACCCAAGCGATGCCATCCAGTCCACTCTCAAATCTGATGGCAAACAACGAACAGTCAAGCGAATTAAAAATGGGTCCAACTCACCAATTGGAATTCCCAAGGCAGCGATAGCGTCCAGCGATTTTTTGTTAGCGAGCAGCAGCGCATCAATCAAGCGGTTGGACATATTGCGCATCGTGTCGATGCGTTGCATTTGTAGAGCGACTTGGGCTTCGGCGGCCATCTTGATGATACGTGGCACAAAATGGACGCGATGACGTAAACCGACGCTAAGTTTTCGATCTTTTTTTTTTTTTAAAAGTCTCATTACACCGGTGTGTAAAATTGATCACCCCGGGCAGCACTCTAGTAGTGCTCAGCAATGCCCACGGCACTTAGCGATTTTCACGGCACAAAACACTTACACTAACTTCTTCTCACAATTTTTTTACGATTTTTAATTTATAAATAATTTTTAATTGTTTAAACACGCCAGATCCGGCTCGAAGGACCAAATGTAAAATGAGCGAATAAACTAATTGGATCTGGTTTAGGCGTGAGGAATTAAACAATTAAAAATTACACAGTTTTTAACAATAAATAAATTAGATATTTATTTACACTTATTTACACTTTAAAATTGTGATAAACTTAACAATTATAGCGAATGCGACTAAGAGATACGCGATAGCAAATGCAATCTAAAGAAAAGATTCACGTATAAACTTCGACCCGTGGTCGATAGCGGTTATATTCACGGAAATTAATTTATAATTAATTACATGCGAGTAACAATCAGATTTATTCCCAATAAATAGCAGCCTTATTTTACTGACTAAATATTGAGGATAATTTAGCGTAGCGGATCAAGAATTATATCACACAAGAAATAATTATAGCAAAGAGAAGCGATTTTAGCACGAGATAAAACACGAGGTTGCAAGTAGCAAAGCACGTTGCAGAAATGAGTAGATGAAAATGTCGTTGAGTCGTCGTCGGCTCTTGGTGTTGACGTGGCAGCCTTGCTGCATGAGACGAATTTTCCCATTGGCTTAAAAGCGCGCCACCAGGAAGTAGTTGATAGCGGATTTTCTTATTGGTTGGCCAATATAAAACGAATTATCTGATTGGCCGGCTGGTAGCGGGTTCCCATAGCGTCTTGACACGGTCCTGAGGGAGTTTTTAGTATGTGTCGGGTCCAAATAGCGAGTGGCCCGGCACTCTACGCTCTCTGTACAATCGCGAGTTCGGCAGCTCCCGGACTTAGCGGAAATACACGAAGCTTATTTGAATTAATTTAAGCTCGTGACTGAACACACTGGAACATCGAAACGTCGAGATCTGGTCAAATATCGGTTTTCGAAAATCGGACCGAAACCAATAACTTCTTTTTTTTTTGAAAATTTTCAATTTTCTTAGCTGGAAGTTAAAAAAAATGTCTTTTATTTTTATTAGAAATTAATTTGTATGCAAAATCAATTTTAGAAATTAATTTTACTTGAATAAATTTAAACATGCAAACCAAGTACATCAAAACTTTTTTATTCAATTTTATCAAAATGTTTGTCATGATTTTGAATTATATTAGATACTTAATAAAAAACCGGAGAATACTCAGAAAAGATCAAATTTAAATGTTTTAAACTTACAAATATCATTATTTTCCAAATAACTATTTATTTTTAATCTTTCATTCACGCGAATTTTTTGTTCAACTCACACTGGCGGCCCGAGCTCAAGCGGTTCTTACAGCTCGGCTTTATCCATTGCTACTACAGTGTGCCTGCACTTGCCTATCTTCTCAAGACTTGGACAAAGAATATTTGACCTACTTATCTTTTCAATAATTACGTATAAAAAAAATTTTAATTATCTATTTTTCAAAAAATTAAGCCTTTATTAAAATTGGTAAAATTATGGTCAAACACAAAGTTAATGAAGAAAAATTTAATTTATTTTATCAGCATTAACGTTCTTTTTACGTTTTTGATTCATCGGTCACACATACGAGGGCGCATTGATATAGTCGTCCCAACGAAAGGTCGGAATTTTTTTTCCCACCACAGTTTCTCCCTCCACTCTTTAAATATTGGTTTTGGTGGCTTTGGTGCATGCGCACATTCTAATATCATAGTGGTGGGGGAAGAAATTGGTGGGAAAAAAATTCCAAGCTATCGTTGGGACGACTATATACTACGTGAGGATTTAAAGCCATACGGCCATTTTTATTCTTTCTTCGTGAAACTTCTTAGCGTGAACGTCGCAGTGTTTACTACTAACCTTAAATATTTGTTGATATTGTTTAGATATTTCATTTAAAGGATTTCACTAACTATGGTTGACTCGGCGTATTCTCTAGATTCAGTACTTATCAATGATGAAGATATTGACACATCAAAACCACTACCAACTCCTGGGAAATCAATTGAAAGAGATTTTCCTGAAATCTATAGGAAATACGACCAGCCGACGAAGCCAACGGAATTGGAATGAAAAGAGGTAAATCATCGTCCATCACAGCATGCTCATCAAAAATATAATTTCAGTGTTATAGATAGAAGAGGGAAGAAACAAGCCACTATTAGAAAATTTCCGAACCAGAATAGGAGTCGATCGATGGAGGAGTTATATTCCCAGAGTAAGAAACAAAACGTTCTCAATTAATCAAAACAAAAATTTACATAATTGATGTTTATTAATTGTAGTTCATAAAGTTTCTTATGTGATAGCACCTTTTTTTTTTGCATGTTCTTAAAGTAATTTCATTTTATATTCAATATAATTTCAGTTTTAAGAAATAATGACAACTGGCCGGCTTGGCCACTAAAAATATTTTATTTTTTGATATGTATCTAATATTGATATCTAGCAAGAACATTGAGTTCTTAATATTTTTAAACACGCCAGTAGAAATTACTTTCTACTGCCAGTCCTAAGCCTGGATAAAGTGTGAAGGAAAATATATCAAACAACATTAAATAAACTAATAATATTACCATGGTAAATTTTCAATTGAGATATAGTAAATGTCTCAATACCGGAACAAGACTCAAACCGTAACGATTTGATAATCTCTATATATTTTAACTCATACGCGATGAAATTAAATAAAAATTTCTCTGTTTAAAATCTTAATCTTTTAATTACAGAATAGAATATAAAATAGATTTTAGAATATATCCGAAATATGAAAAAAAAAAATGTTAATTATAGCAATAATCTCGGATCCATTACTTTTTTATGTCTCTTAATGGTTTTGCTAAGAAATCAGTCAATGGTCTTAATCTTATAGAAAATGTATAAAATTACTTTTCAATAATTTTTTTTTTTTTATATATGAATCTTGAATGACATAAAATTTAAGAAAACATATCAACAATATGATAAGAATAATATTAATTTTACTGTTCGTCTAATGGTACAGGAAAAAATAACCCATGCCTAGTACCGGAATAGTCAGTCATATTAATGTTATCAATAGACACTAACGATGAGTTTCATTGACTGGCTAAATCAAGTACCATATTAATTATAACTGGAGACCTAATCTTTAATGCAGTTGGTATGATTATTATAAAAAATGCATTAAATATAGATAAACTTTGATTTAAATCATAAAAAATGAATTTTTGTGTTTAATTTTTATTTTTTTTTAATCATTTTTATAGTATAACCTCAAATGATTTATTTTGTTACTATTCTTCAGTTCAAAATATTCATTTTTTATTAAGTATTTAATCATTTGCAAACTTTAAACGCATTTTACATTAATTGTTAATATTTTAACTATGAATAAATGCACGTCAGTGCAAAACATAACTCATTTTATTTACTGTTCCGGTATTAGGACAACCGAATTCCGGTATTGAGACAAGGCTATTTCAGCGTTCCGGTATTAGGTCTTTAGGATGTCATAGAAAAAATTTTTTCTTATATTAAATTTAAGAAAAATAAACTAATTTGGTATTTTTTAATAGGTAAATGTCTATTCTATCTGATGTTATGAATTACTTTGGTTTATAATTTATTTAAATATTTATGAAACGATAAAAATCAGTCGAATACCCTTCGTTGTTCCGGTATTGGGACATTTACCTTGGTTATGTTCAAAATTAGAAAATTTATTTTTATTTTATATTAAAAATTTTGTATTCAATTTGAAATTTTAAAATATGGATACAACATAACTATAAACTTTAATCGAATTTCAAATGAACTTTTTCTTTTTTTTTTTTTGAGCGGGTGCGTTCAGGGTAATGCAGATTTCAATTCATTTAACATTCAGTCTGGTCCAGAACGTTGATATTTAAATAAATTTATAGTTACTAGAAATAACTTTTTATAAGAATCATAATTATTAAATAAATAATTGATTCAGGTATTAAGAATTAAAAATAAAATATTATGTTTTGAATTAAAAAATGTTTTTAAAATGGGAATATTTCGATACAACATAAAATGTTGTTTCATAGTATAGTTGATGTTTTACATATGACGGTTTGTGACTTTGTGAAACTATATTAACCAGATGTAGTTTTACCGATTGCGGTTAAATCGGTCGAGAAGATTACGACCCTGTTCTTAATTCGGACGAAAGGATTATGACTCAGCGCTCAAGTTGGACATGGCTCAGGTAAATTTTGGGTCTCGCGCTCAACGGAATCGCCTGATTTGTATAGACAATATGTAAACTTTACTACTTTGATGTCTAGGTATATTTAGACAATATGTTAGAATAAAACAAATAATATTTCGAGTAAATACCTAATAAGATAATTCTTCTCGAACAATCTTTTGAATTACATTGCTACTTTACAACTATTTCATCGAGAAATGTACACAGAAAAAAAAATTACTTGGCTCAAATTAATTTTTCTTGAGCCAAGAAACTTTTGAGGACATAGAATGGAAATCGAGATTTTCTTGAAAGAAGTAAAAAAATTCCTTGGATTTTAAATCTTGACCAAAGAAAAAATATTTTTGACTCAATAAATTTTCAAAGATTGATTTAACAATTGAGTTATTTAGTTAAATAATTTAAATTTCTTGATTTAACAAATATTGTTCCTTACTGTAATATATTTATTACTTTAACCAAAAAATAAAAATGTTCAGTACAAGAAAGTTACAATATTGAATAAAATAATGTGATGTTTTGAATCAATAAACAGTGATAACTTAAACTAAAATACAAATCTCGAACCAAGAGTACTGCGGGCTTAAGCCAAGTAAGTTTTCTCTTGGATTCACGTAGAGGTTCTCCCACTCTTTTCTCACTACTCTCTCTATCTTTGTCGCTCCTACAGAAGAAATAGAAATTTTGTCCCCGTTGTAAAGTTAAGTAGATGAAATTTACAAAGAAAAATAATAATTATTATTTCCTAAATGTTGTAATAATTATTTTTAAGTTTTGCAAATATTTGGGCACATGTGTATTTTATTTATTATAAATTCTGCTATTTTAGAATTTTCCGATGGAAAATTTGTCTGATTTTTTCGAATTTAATTAATTTTATAAAAGCTTAAAACGGTAAAATCCTTTAGAATTATGAAAAAAAAAAATAAATAAATCAATAAATAAATATAAGAATGAAATAAATTTTTTTTTTTTTCAAAACTGCTTTAATTGAATTTAAAACTATTACAAAAAATAAAGACAACATAATTTGAATTAAAATTTTAATAATAAATATTTAATAGTTATTATAATTGAAAATAAAATATTCTTAAATTAAGAAAACTTGATGATTTACAACTGAAGGCAAAATTTTTTTTAGTATAAATATCCAACTCTTTTAAACTTTTAGTATTCAATAAAAGAATTTTTTTTTAGCTTAGTCTTGAGTATATATAGTAGTGAATAGCTTTAAGTAAAAGAATAAATTTCCACTTCCAAATGCGTGTGGTGGCCGAGCGTGCTAATGCACATGACAAACTGCTCTCAAATGAAGGGTCGGCAGTTCGAGTCCCTCCACCATATGTCGAAAAATTAAAATTCCTTCTTTACCGAAGGTTGAAAAAATAACATTCTACCCTCCAGAAGGTTAAATAAGTCGTAGAACAGAAAAATTTTTTTAACCAAAAAAAATTATTTCTTGAAGAACCAAGAAAAAAAATACTTGGGCTGAGAATCAGATCACTTTAAACCAAGAAGAAAAATACCTGGGCCGAGAATCAAATCACTTTAAAACAAGAAAAAAAACACTTAAGTCAAAAACTCAATTATTTGAAGTCAAGAAAAAAATACTGGAATCAAAAATCTTAATACTTTGAACCAAGAAAAAAAATAATTGAGATAAGTCTGAAATGTTTCTGAACAAATACAAAAGCTTCTCAAGCTGAATAATTTTATTCTTAAATCGAGACAGTTATTTATTTAATAAAGAAATCAGCTAAATCCAAATTTTTTTATTATTTTAATCAAAAACAATATGTGAGCTTGATTCGAGAAAAAAGCTGGGAAGAACGTAAATTCCTTAATTCAAGTAATCCTTTTTTTCTGTGTAATCAAGTTAAAATACCTATACATTTTTTTGCTTATAATCAAATAAATGAAATATACGAAATACAAAAGAACATATGAATTTTTGTCATGGTCGTTTATGGCAACATGTGCACATCGATAATCATGTATACTTATATATGACACAAATATGAACAGGTATAGCCATATCGCAGAAATGGATATGCTCAGACATTTTTATGGAAAGTTCTTAAAACTCATACATGGTTTTATAATAGTCTTAGACATAATATCAAAGTACAACATTGCCTTACATAAACACGAATGCACATATGTGGCGCAGATATGGTCATATATGAGGAGGTAACCAGTCGCCGTGACATAAAAAATGTTGAAAAAAAAGCTACATTTTGGATACATGAAAATATGTAATCATACACGGAGAGAAAAGAACATTAATGATTACTATGCTACATAGTAACTAGACTCATTTTTTGTAAAATGGTAAATAATTTTATGTACAATAGGACTCATTACCATTTTCTTGGCAATGATTACTATGTTACATTGAAACAACTAAAATGGTAAAAATCGCTATCTAGCATCGGAATCAGGGCTATGTAGAATGGTACTCAGTCCCATGCTGGAATAGCTGTCGTTACAGTTTAATAAGTGAGACAAGGAAGTTAACATGCGCGGACATTTGCGCAGTAACCTGTGCGTATGTGTATGCATGTATGTGTGCGATGCATAAAAAAATGATATTTCTTTTTGAGCAATATCTTAATTATTCTAATAGATTAATTTAATTTCTACATATGTCTACTTATAGTAACCTGAGTTATTTGTTTTGTCATAACCTTATTTACTAAAAATGAAATTAATAAGTAGTAATATCCATTTACATAGTTCTCTCGACAATGTAGAATGGTAATCAGTCTTATGCTAGCATAGCCACCGTTACTATGTAGAATGGCGGAGGGGGGGAGGAGGGTTACTCTGCCTGGTGACTCTCGACGCCAAAAAATCCTCGTTTCTATGTAACATAGTAATGATTATCATTCTACATAGGAATCAGAACTATTTTTTTCTCTCCGTGTAGTGTTGGTTACTAATCTTGTCGCACGCAATGTCATAAACCGCTTGGTCAGTTCCCAAGATTCATCTATGACATGAGAATAGGCATAGGGGAGCATTTTTATATGAAGCAAAAATTTACATGGCTAAAACCCTTGGTCTCATAAGAATAAACGTTCTTATGGAACTTCCTAAGCTGGAATATAAGAGTGTCATCAGGAATGCTGAGCAACGAAAACTGCTTAGTACGCTCATGGACAAGTCCTTGCACAGCGTGTTCTTTAAGCATGGCTTTAAGCACTGTTGAGTATAATATCTCGGTTCCGAAAGAGCAAAAACAAAGAGCTACATACAAATAAAGTTGGTTTGAGATTTTGATATATATTGTGACAATTTACTATACTCATCAACTAAAAAAGAAAAGCATCTTGTATTGATATTTTTTTTTTCTTTTGGTTAGAAAAAAAATATATATTTTTAAATCAAGACTTGTCACGTAGCGATTCAAACGTGAATCGCTGCGCGCGCTTTCCTATCGCACCGTGAGTTTAACAACACCTCCTAGCTACTATAAAGCGCATTTATTTGCAATAATTTATTATTATTTAAATATTTATATTATTTGATTAATCATTTAATTATGAATTTACTGATATTATTGTTTATTATGTTTATATTTATGTATTGATAATTGTATTGAATATTATGTACTCGATCAATATTTTCATTTCAGTCAGTAGCACACGTGTGTGTGTAGAACATACATGAAAATATCGACCGAAGAGAGAGTAAGTCGATATAGTGGGGATAAAAATCCATATTTTTCTCCAGCCACGTGGTTCACTGAAATAGTTATTATTTTATTGTTAAAAAGGTTAATAATTATTATGTTGATAATTATTGAAGGGAAATATTATTTAATTTATTATCATGATATAACTCAGGTCGTGTGACAATTTTTAATATTTTATTTTAATTGATAATTTCGGTTCCGAGGTCATTAGAGGGAATCACACGTGAGTGGTACCCATCCCTCGGAAAAACGACGTGACATAGTCAGAGAGGACCGGGATTTTGTAAAGATAGGACGTGTTGTTGTCCGAAATTTATTTTAAGTAAAATTGTTCTGGCCCAGTTGCCGGTATAAATTAATCAAATATTACATAAAGTCGATTTGATGATAATTAATATTTTGTTATACGTATATACTATTGTTTATAACTGAAGACTTCCAGAAGTAAATTATTGTCAACGCCGGTAAGTCAATTGTATTATCATTTGTTGCCTCGGCTATCGCTGGACCTTCGGTAGAGTTGATCGCGATAAATAATTGATCAATAATTGAACCTGAGTTATTGTTGTAATAATAAGTTGAATATTCGGCGTGTCCCAGGGCTTAGTGCACATGCACGTAGACGCGTCGAATAAATTCCTTAAAGGATTAGACAAGAATAGCATGTGGCTCCTTGTCTTGTACTAGTATTTTACGTTTTATTTTAAAATTATATTTGAGTATTTACATTATTATTTCTCTGGGTAAAATTTATGTTAAAATTTAATGGTAAGCAACCCAGTGTTGCCAAATGAATTTTGAGTTCCCGTGTCTATCTCTCCCCAGAGTAAATAACTTATAATAAAGAAAAGATTATTTTATTTGTATAAATTTAATATTGAGTTTAAAGAGTAAAAATTTAATTTGTAATTTGGATAATTAGTAATATAATTTAAATTGATTTTTATTATTATTATATGGTTAAATTGAGCATATTTCTATTTAATAAAATTTATCATAGAGAATTGATAATATTAAATTATTCTTGGTATTGTAATATTTGTTGCGTTTATAAATATGTTTGAATTGAATAATTTAGTAAAAGAAATCCAGTGATAGCCAGTATTTGTTTATTTATTTCCTGGATATATTTTAGTAATATTATTCCTTATTATTTTATTCATTATATTTATTTGGTTGTCTTTCCGCTTGGTACATACATTCTCGCTCAAAATTTTGTCCCGTGATTTCTCCCCTGAATTGTTATTATTTTCGTTCGTTTTGTAAAAACGGACTGGCGCCCTCGTGCACTAACCCAGCCTGAGGAGCTGGTTCAGGCACAACTGTATTCTGTTTATAATTATTTATTATTTTGAGTTACATTTATTATTATTATTCATAATTTTTAATACACTTGGTTGACCACATACGACTCCGGGTTTTATTTCGCGTCTCCGTCGCGTAATTAAAAAGTCGGTTTACGTTATAAACTATTTAACTTAAATAAAAATTTAATTCTTCTTAATACAATATTCTTATAATATTAGTCGAAGAAAATCCTCTCGAATTAAAAAAACACAATCACTCAGCCCAAAAATAAAAAAATGAAGACAAAAATTATCTTAGGCCAAGCCAATCTTTTTTTTAGTGTACTTAATATAATACATAATCATGGAAAACGTTTTCATAAAATTAAAAAAAAAAAATCATATGCTTGGTGTGCTTACAACATCGAAAAAAAATCTGACTATCGGTTGACCCTGCGAGCCAGCCCCAAAATATCCCGCTACTTTTGAGCTCCTCGAGCTCGTAATACTTTTTATGCCACTGTTTTTGAAAGAAAAAAAAAGTTTTCTAACATTTTTTCTCCAACGGAATCTCTCAAATGAATTGACCGATTGAGACAATCGAGTTGGCAATCGACGTGTTTTATTGAATTCTAAAACTGAGTAGATTTTGGAATTGATTTATCTAGTCATTTTTGAGAAACTTAAAAAAAACTATAAAATTTTTTTTCTAATTCTTTCGACAACGATTTCTCTTCAGTAAATGAACTAATTTTGTTGGTTAAGGTAGCATTTGACGCGGTTTATTAAGTTTTAGAGTTGTGTAGATTTTGGAATCAATCCATCGAGCACATTACAAGTTATCTAAAAAAAACATTTTCTAAAAAATTTTATTTTTGGAATATCTCCAAACGCACCCTACCAATCAAGTTCAATTTTTTATAGCTTGTAGGAATTAACAAGCGGCGTCGAATACCAATTTGGAGATCAAAATCGGTTTATCTTTTCAAAAATTACAGAATATTTTCATATATACGTACGTACGTACACGCATATATACTAGGGTGCTTCGTCACCGGCGAAAGCATTTTTTCCGTTGCTCGTCAAGCAAAATATTGTTTTTTATGCTGAAACAAAAATTCCTGCCAAGTTTGAGCTCTTAATTCCAATCCTAAGAACTTTCCATTTGATTTCAAAGATTTTCCATTTAAAATACACGTAAATTAAATTACTTTTTTTTTAATTTTCTAATACTCAGCTGCGTTTTATGATATCGAAGCGGTTTTAGTCGCAAATTGTAAGGCATTTGGTATTCTTTAAAAGTGTCCGTAGTTAGTTAGCTGTAATTCCAGCTGTTTCACTTGTGTCCGTTGCGGAAATAATTTTCTCTATGAAATTGGTCTTCATTGGCTTGCAGAACGTAAACCAATGGAAGTAAAATAAAAATGTTAATGGGAATTTTATAGAAAATTTTATTCCCTCCAAAAAAAAATCGGTCTGTCGGTTGACCCTGCGGGCCAGCCCTAAAACCTCTCGCTGTTTTCGAGCTTTTTGAGCTTGAAAAATTGTTGTGGATACATTTTCGAGCTCTCGAGCTCGAAAATACTTTTGTATGCCTTTGTTTTAAAAAAATAACGTTTTTTACCATTTTTTCTACAACGTTATCTCTTGAACGAATTTACCGATTGAGACGTTTGAGGTGTCAATCGACGCATTTTGTTGAGTTCTAGAGCTGATTAAATTTTCAAATTGATTTATCAAGACGTTTTTGATAAATTTCAAAAAATCTAAAAAAAAAATTTTTTTTTAATTCTTTCGTTCACGGTTCCTCTTGAACGAATGGATCGATTTTAATGTTTGGGGTGGCATTCGACGCGGCTTATAAAGTTTTAGAGCTAATTAGATTTTGGAATCAATCTATCGAGCGAAATAAAAGTGATTCGAGAAAAACATTATTGAAAAAATTTTATTTTTGGAATATCTCCGAACGTACCTGTTTGTGGGAAAATGTTCCCCTTTTTTATTTTAAGTTATTTTTTTTATTTAATTTTAAATTCTAAATTTACCTGTAAATTAACTTGAATTAATAATCTAAATTTAGTTAACTTATTATAAGGATAGGTAGGATGTGACAGGTATTGTTTAATGAAACTCGTGGTTTGGGTATAACAAAATTGAAGGATGTATTTTGACCCAAAAAAAAATAGGGAAAGCACTACGGCATAAAACCCTTTGAAGAAATACAATGAAAAAGATTGAGAATATTCAGATAATGAGAATGAGGGTAACTCGTTGAACAATTCATACAAGAATGAATGTGTATGTGTGTGTGTGTTTGTGCGCGTGTGTTTGTGTGTATGTATGTGATAAAGATATAGTAAAGATTACGCGATCACGGATCGTCGTAAGTAGTGTGATCTTGGATCGCACTGAATGCTAGAGAATATATACGTCTGTATACCATCAGCGAAAGATTGATTGTCCACTGTGGGACAATTAGACAGTACGTGGTACTGGAGAAAGAATGATGATAGAAAGCTTTCAGTTGAGAACACTTGCGTCGTTAAATGTGTGTGTTATGCTATGCGTCGCGACGACGTTACCGATTGATTAGATCGGCGATATGAATTGAAATGTTAAATATATCAAGATCGCAATTTACGCACGAGATATGTCGAAATTGTAATGGGATATTCCAAATACAATATGACGTGACTAGTCGTTGAACTGATTGACCGATGTCTTACACCGATCAATTGATGATGTTAATTTATTATTATTATTATTATTATTATTGTTATTTGTAACAGAGATTATTGTTTAACTGCAGTTAATTAAAATCTTCGATTTTTGTAGCGGGAAGTTAAAAAAAAAATTACAATTGATATTATATTTTTCAAATTATTAAAATAACTATAACTCAGAAACTACGGACTTCACTCATAGGCCTTTTTTTGGAGGGAATAAAATTTCCTATTAACATTTTTAGTTTACTTCCATTGGTTTACGTTCTGCAAGCCAATGAAGATCAATTTCATAGTGAAAATGATTTCCGCAACGGACACAAGTGAAACAGCTGGAATTACAGATAACTAACTACGGACACTTTTGAAGAATACCAAATGCCCTACAATTTGCGACCAAAACCGCGTCGATATCATAAAACGCAGCTGAGTATTAGAAAATTAAAAAAAAAGTAATTTAATTTACGTGTATTTTAAATAGGAAATTTTTAAAATCAAATGGAAAGTACTTAGGATTGAAATTAAGAGCTCAAACTTGGCAGGAATTTTTGTTTTAGCATAAAAAACAATATTTTGCTTGATGAGCAACGGAAAAAATGCTTTCGCCGGTGACGAAGCACCCTAGTATATATGCGTGTACGTACGTACGTATATATGAAAATATTCTGTAATTTTTGAAAAGATAAACTGATTTTGATCTCCAAATTGGTATTCGACGCCGCTTGTTTATTCCTACAAGCTATAAAAAATTGAACTTGATCGGTAGGGTGCGTTTGGAGATATTCCAAAAATAAAATTTTTTAAAAAATGTTTTTTTTGGATAACTTGTAATGTGCTCGACGAATTGATTCCAAAATCTACACAACTCTAAAACTTAATAAACCGCGTCAAATGCTGCCTTAACCAACAAAATTAGTTCATTTACTGATGAGAAATCGTTTTCGAAAGAATTAGAAAAAAAATTTTATAGTTTTTTTTAAGTTTCTCAAAAATGACTTGATAAATCAATTCCAAAATCTACTCAGTTTTAGAACTCAATAAAACACGTCGATTGCCACCTCGATCGTCTCAATCGGTCAATTCATTTGAGACATTCCGATGGAGAAAAAATGTTAAAAAACTTTTTTTTTTTTTTCAAAAACAGTGGCATAAAAAGTATTACGAGCTCGAGGAGCTCAAAAATAGCGGGATATTTTGGGGCTAGCTCGCAGGGTTAACCGATAGACAGATTTTTTTTGATGTTGTAAGCACACCAAGCATATGATTTTTTTTTTTTTTTTTTTTCAATTTTATGAAAACGTTTTCCATGATTTTGTATTATTAAGTACACTAAAAAAAAGATTGGCTTGGCCTAAGATAATTTTTGTCTTCATTTTTTTATTTTTGGGCTGAGTGATTGTGTTTTTTTAATTCGAGAGTATTTTCTTCGACTAATATTATAAGAATATTGTATCAAGAACAATTAAATTTTTATTTAAGTTAAATAGTCTTGATTTAAAAATATATATTTTTTTTCTAACCAAAAAAAAAAAAAATATGAATACAAGATGCTTTTCTATTTTAGTTGATGAGTATAGTAAATTGTCACAATATATATCAAAATCTCAAACCAACTTAATTTGTATATAGTTCTTTGTTTTTGCTCTTTTCGAACCGAGATATCATAATCAACAGTGCTTAAAGCTATGACAGAGAGATTAATCTTGCCAAGTCTGGTCACACCTAGTATTATAGTCGAATAATAGGGCGCCACTGGATGATGCTCTCGGCCTTCCAGAACCGGATGTTATAGAATTTTATTTTAAATAAATTGATTAATTTATATTTCTCAGAGTCGTTTGTAATATTTTGTGAGAGAGGTGAGGAATGGTAATGATAGGCTGAAATCATGTTACTCAAAATTTTAATAAAATTAAGCACCTTGCTTTTATTTATTTATACCTTATGACAGTAATTATTCTTATGACAAACTAAATTATCTCGTCTCCTGGACGGTTCCTTATGGCAAACTAAATTATCTCGTCTCCCGGACGGTTCCTTATGGCAAACTAAATTATCTCGTCTCCCAGACGGTTCCTTATGACAAACTAAATACGTTCCCTGAACGTTTACACACCCACACACACACACACACGTTAAAATACCGTCCACCGGACGTTAAACCTTGAACCTTAATTTCTAATTTTTAAAAACCTGTCCACAGGACGTTAACCCTCAATTTCCTTAATTCCTAGTGTCCCCTGGACATAATCTTAACCCTAACTTAATTTTTGTCCACCGGACCTAAATCACAGACACAGTTAACTTTTACTTAAAATTACTTGTTGACTCTACTTTAATTTACTGACCATTTCTTATAACATCATCACTATTTTCTCGAACACTCATGACTATATTTCCAATAATAAATTTCAATAATAAAATTTCCAATAAAATTTTCCAATATAAAATATAAATTTCTACAATTAGTTTATTATGATTTAACTCACTATTTTTAACTCATTATATTTATTAATTAGTTAATTTGTAGTTTTAATTGAATTATTAATTAATTAATTTTACTGACAATTTACACTAACATTTTTTTTCATTATATTTTATTCACTGATTTTACTCAATTTTTACTGACCAATTTCACTAACACTTTTTCATAATATTTTGTACTCAATTTATTACTGACAAAATAATCCGTTTTCTCCATTTACAACTAATTATCATAATTTCTAGCGTCTTTACAAATTCCAATTTAATTCATTTAGATATTTTATTAATATTTTCAAATTAATTTATATTATTTTATGACTAAATTTACGGCTAGAATTATGTTGAAAATTGACTAGAATATTCGGCCAGTGGCTTGGCGTCGCGAGGCCTGAAATTAAGATTTACGACACGGACAAATTATCTAAAGCAGCCAACAGGCCTGAGATACTTTTATAATTAATATTGAATTAAAATTTATTTAATTGTCGAACGATTCACGCGGAAATTTATTTTATTCCAGCCTAGAGGCCTCGAATAAAATAAATTTTAGAGTTACAGACAAAGTGGCAAACAAGAGACGCGAGACGCGATTAACACAGCCGGCAGGCCTGGGCTTTCAATCAATTAATTTATGAGACTAACGGAAAGATTTTAAGTAATTAATTATAATTAATTTGGCCCTCTAATAATTAAATTAGAGGCCTTAATTAATTATAAATTTACTTTTATTAACTATACAGCAGCAATTGAGCGAAGCGTGGTCGTCAATAGTTCCTTAGCCCATCTGCTGGTGACTTCCCGGTCTCTACCTCTCTCTGCTTTCCTTCAATTAATTGTTTTGATGGAATATCTGTCAATGAACAGTACGCATTAATATTTTGTAATTAATAATTAAATAATTAATTTATTGGCCCAAAGGCCTAATAACAAAATAGACAGATAGTTAATTAATAAATAAATCGCCTCGTTCCACGTGAAGCGTGAACGGACTTATATATTTACCTGGTGTTATGGTTTGTCCTGCTGTTGTCGTCGTCTGAACAATTAATGTTTGATTTCACGTTCCACAGTCCCTTATATTTAGTTCCACTTTGGTTCACTCCCCCGGAAACTTCTTCCCACTTTTCTTAGCCTAAGGAAATGACGAACGGACTGGCCTTAGTGATCCATGCGACACCCGGTGACTAGTCGCATCACTAACTCGCAACTTACGAGGTCGTTGGCCGGTTATCGGCGGAAAACAAAATTCGAATTCAAATTATCTAATTTTACAATTTTTACAAATTTACCCTGTTTCAAAGCCATGCTTAAAGAACACGCTGTGCATAGACTTGTCCATGAGCGTACTGAGCAGTTTTCGTTGCTCAGCATTCCTGATGATACTCTTATATTCCAGCTTAGGAAGTTCCATAAGAACGTTAATTCTTATGAGACCAAGGGTTTTAGCCATGTCAATTTTTGCTTCATATAAAAATGCTCCCCTATGCCTATTCTCATGTCATAGATGAATCTTGGGAACTGACCAAGCGGTTTATGACATTGCGTGCAAAAAGATTCGTAACCAACACTACACGGAGAGAAAAAAATAGTTCTGATTCCTATGTAGAATGGTAATCATTACTATGTTACATAGAAACGAGGATTTTTTGGCGTCGAGAGTCACCAGGCAGAGTAACCCTCCTCCCCATCCCCCCGCCATTCTACATAGTAACGGTGGCTATGCTAGCATAAGACTGATTACCATTCTACATTGACGAGAGATCTATGTAAATGGATATTACTACAATGTTACCTTGTAACGTTTACGATGTTTTATTTATTTTATTTTTAGTAAGTAAGGTTATGACAAAACATATAACTCAGGTTACTATAAATAGACATATTTAGAAATTGAATTAATCTATTAAAATAATTAAGATATTGCTCAAAAAAAAATATCATTTTTTTATACATCGCACACATACATGCATACACATACACACAGGTTACTGCGCAAATGTCCGCGCATGTTAACTTCCTTGTCTCTCTTATTAAACTGTAACGACAGCTATTCCAGCATAGGACTGAGTATCATTCTACATAGCCCTGATTCCGATGCTAGATAGCGATTTTTACCATTTTAGTTGTTTCAATGTAACATAGTAATCATTGCCACGAAAATGGTAATGAGTCCTATTGTACATAAAATTATTTACCATTTTACAAAAAATGAGTCTAGTTACTATGTAGCATAGTAATCATTAATGTTCTTTTCTCTCCGTGTATGATTACATATTTTCATGTATCCAAAATGTAGCTTTTTTTTCAACATTTTTTATGTCACGGCGACTGGTTACCTCCTCATATATGACCATATCTGCGCCACATATGTGCATTCGTGTTTATGTAAGACAATGTTGTATTTTGATATTATGTCTAAGACTATCATAAAACCATGTATGAGTTTTAAGAACTTTCCATAAAAATGTCTGAGCATATTCATTTCTGCGATATGGCTATACCTGTTTATATTTGAGTCATATATAAGTATACATGATTATCGATGTGCACACATAGCCATACACGACCATGACAAAAATTCATATGTTCTTTTGTATTTCGTACATTTCATTTATTTGATTATAAGCTAAAAAATGTAAAGGTATTTTAACTTGATTACATTTCTCGATGAAATAGTTGTAAAGTAGCAATGTATTTCAACAGATTGTTCGAGAAGAATTATCTTGTTAGGTATTTACTCGAAACATTATTTGTTTTATTCTAACATATTGTCTAAATATACCTAGACATCGGAGTAGTAAAGTTTACATATTGTCTATACAAATCAGGCGATTCCGTTGAGCACGAGACCCAAAATTTACCTGAGCCATGTCCGACTTGAGCGCTGAGTCATAATCCTTTCGTCCGAATTGAGAACAGGGTCGCAATCTTCTCGTCCGATTTAACCGCAATCGGTAAAATTACATCTGGTTAATATAGTTTCACAAAGTCACAAACCGTCATATGTAAAACATCAACTATACTATGAAACAACATTTTATGTTGTAACGAAATATTCCCATTTTAAAAACATTTTTTAATTCAAAACATAATATTTTATTTTTAATTCTTAATACCTGAATCAATTATTTATTTAATAATTATGATTCTTATAAAAAGTTATTTCTAGTAACTATAAATTTATTTAAATATCAACGTTCTGGACCAGACTGAATGTTAAATGAATTGAAATCTGCATTACTCTGAACGCACCCCCTAAAAAAAAAAAAAAGAAAAAGTTCATTTAAAATTCGATTGAAGTTTATAGTTATGTAGTATTCATATTTTAAAATTTCAAATTGAATACAAAATTTTTAATATAAAATAAAAATAAATTTTCTAATTTTGAACACAACTAAGGTAAATGTCCCAATACCGTAACGACGAAGGGTATTCGACTGATTTTTATCGTTTTATAAATATTTAAATAAATTATAAACCAAAATAATTCATAACATATCAGATAGAATAGACATTTATTTATTAAAAAATACCAAATTAGTTTATTTTTCTTAAATTTAATATAAGAAAAAATTTTTTCTATGACATCCTAAAGACCTAATACCGGAACGCTGAAATAGCCTTGTCTCAATACCGGAATTCGGTTGTCCTAATACCGGAACAGTAAATGAAATGAGTTATTTTTTGCACTGACGTGCATTTATTCATACTTAAAATATTAACAATTAATGTAAAATGCATTTAAAGTTTGCAAATGATTAAATACTTAATAAAAAATGAATATTTTGAACTGAAGAATAGTAACAAAATAAATCATTTGAGGTTATACTATAAAAATGATTAAAAAAAAATAAAAATTAAACACAAAAATTCATTTTTTATGATTTAAATCAAAGTTTATCTATATTTAATGCAATTTTTATAATAATCATACTAACTGCATTAAATATTAGGTCTCTAGTTATAATTAATAAGGTACTTGATTTAGCCAGTCAATGAAACTCACCGTTAATGTCTATTGATAACATAAATATGACTGACTGTTCCGGTACTAGGCACGGGTTCATTTTTCTGTACCATTAGACGAACAGTAAAATTAATATTATTCTTATCATATTGTTGATATGTTTTCTTAAATTTTATGTCATTCAAGATGCATATATAAAAAAAAAAAAATTATTGAAAAGTAATTTTATACATTTTCTATAAGATTAAGACCATTCACTGATTTCTTAGCAAAACCATTAAGAGACATAAAAAAGTAATGGATCCGAGATTATTGCTATAATTAACATTTTTTTTTTTTTCATATTTCGGATATATTCTCAAATCTATTTCATATTTTACTCTGTAATTAAAAGATTAAGATTTTAAATAAAGAAATTTTTATTTAATTTCATCGCGTATGAGTTAAAGTATATAAAGATTATCAAATCCTTTCGGTTTGAGTCTTGTTCCGGTATTGAGAAATTTACTTTATCTCAATTGAAAATTTACGATGGTAATATTATTAGTTTATTTAATGTTGTTTGATATATTTTCCTTCACACTTTATCCAGGCTTAGGACTGGCAGTAGAAAGTAATTTCTACTGGCGTGTGTAAAAATATTAAGAACTCAATGTTCTCGCTAGATATTAATATTAGATACATATCAAAAAATAAAATATTTTTAGTGGCCAAGCCGGCCAGTTGTCATTATTTCTTAAAACTAACATGCAATAAACTGACAAATTTAAATTATTGAATATAAAATTAAAGTACTTTAAGAACATGCAAAAAAAAAAAGGTGCTATCACATAAGAAACTTTATGAACTACAATTAATAAACATCAATTATGTAAATTTTTGTTTTGATTAATTGAGAACGTTTTGTTTCTTACTCTGGGAATATAACTCCTCCATCCATCGACTCCTATTCTTGTTGGGAAATTTTCGAATAGTTGCTTGTTTCTTCCCTCTTCTATCTATAACACTGAAATTATATTTTTGATGAGCATGCTGTGAAGGACGGTGATTTACCTCTTTTGATTCGAATTCCGTTGGCTTCGTCGGCTGGTCGTATTTCCTATAGATTTCAGGAAAATCCCTTTCAATTGATTTCCCAGGAGTTGTTGGTGGTTTTGATGTGTCAATATCTTCATCATTGATAAGTACTGAATCTAGAGAATACGCCGAGTCAACCATAGTTAGTGAAATCCTTTAAATGAAATATCTAAAAAATATCAACAAATATTTAAGGTTAGTAGTAAACACTGCGACGTTCACGCTAAGAAGTTTCACGAGGAAAGAATAAAAATGGCCGTATGGCTTTAAATCCTCACGTAGTATATAGTCGTCCCAACGATAGCTTGGAATTTTTTTCCCACCAATTTCTTCCCCCACCACTATGATATTAGAATGTGCGCATGCACCAAAGCCACCAAAACCAATATTTAAAGAGTGGAGGGAGAAACTGTGGTGGGAAAAAAAATTCCGACCTTTCGTTGGGACGACTATATCAATGCGCCCTCGTATGTGTGACCGATGAATCAAAAACGTAAAAAGAACGTTAATGCTGATAAAATAAATTAAATTTTTCTTCATTAACTTTGTGTTTGACCATAATTTTACCAATTTTAATAAAAGCTTAATTTTTTGAAAAATAGATAATTAAAATTTTTCTTATACGTAATTTTTGAAAAGATAAGTAGGTCAAATATTCGTTGTACAAGTCTTGAGAAGATAGGCGAGTGCAGGCACACTGTAGTAGCAATGGATAAAGCCGAGCTGTGAGAACCGCTTGACCTCGGGCAGCCAGTGTGAGTTGAACAAAAAATTCGCGTGAATGAAAGATTAACAATAAATAGTTATTTGGAAAATAATGATATTTGTAAGTTTAAAACATTTAAATTTGATCTTTTCGGAGTATTCTCCGGTTTTTCATTAAGTATCTAATATAATTCAAAATCATGACAAACATTTTTATAAAATTGAATAAAAAAGTTTTGATGTACTTGGTTTGCGTGATTAAATTTATTCAAGTAAAATTAATTTCTAAAATTGATTTTGCATACAAATTAATTTCTAATAAAAATAAAAGATATTCTTTTCAACTTCCCTCTGAGAAAATTGAAAATTTTCAAAAAAAAAGAAGTTTATGGTTTCGGTCCGATTTTCGAAAAACGAGTTTTGACCAGATCTCGACGTTTCGATGTTCCAGTTAGTTATTCTGAATAATTTCAAGATGATGTCCGAGCGTATATATTAGGGTGCTTCGTTTCTGGCGAAAGTAGTTTTTTTCGTTGCTCATCAAGCAAAATATTGTTTTTTATGCTGAAAAAAAATTCCTGCCAAGTTTGAGCTCTTAATTTCAATCCTAAGTCCTTTCCATTTGATTTCAAAAATTTCCCATTTAAAATACACGTAAATTAAATTACTTTTTTTTTAACTTTCTAATACTCAGCTGCGTTTTATGATATCGACGCGGTTTCGGTCGCAAATTGTAGGGCATTTGGTGTTCTTTAAAAGTGTCCATAGTTAGTTAGCTGTAATTCCAGCTGTTTCACTTGTGTCCGTTGCGGAAATCATTTTTCTTATGAAATTGATCTTCATTGGCTTGCAGAACGTAAACCAATGGAAGTAAAATAAAAATGTTAATGGGAATTTTATAGGAAATTTTATTCCCTCCAAAAAAAAATCGGTCTGTCGGTTGACCCTGCGGGCTAGCCCTAAAACCTCTCGCTGTTTTCGAGCTTTTTGAGCTTGAAAAATTGTCGTGGATACATTTTCGAGCTCTCGAGCTCGAAAATACTTTTGTATGCCTTTGATTTAAAAAAATAACGTTTTTTACCATTTTTTCTACAACGTTATCTTTCGAACGAATTCACAGATTGAGACGTTTGAGGAGGCAATCGACGCGTTTTGTTAAGTTCTAGAGCTGATCAAATTTTCAAATTGATTTATCAAGACGTTTTTGATAAATTTCAAAAAATCTAAAAAAAAAATTTTTTTTTAATTCTTTCGTTCACGGTTCCTCTTGAACGAATTGATCGATTTTGATGGTTGAGGTGGCATTCGACGCGGCTTATGAAGTTTTAGAGCTGATTAGATTTTTGAATCAATCTATCGAGCGAAATAAAAGTGATTCGATAAAAACATTTTTGAAAAAATTTTATTTTTGGAATATCTCCGAACGTACCCTACCGATTAAGCTCAAGGTTTTAGTGCTTATAGTAAATAACAAGCCGCGTCGAATGACACCTTGACGATCAAAATCGGTTCATCCGTTCAAAATTTACAGAATATTTACATACGTACGTACGTACATACATACAAACATACATACATACATACATACACTCAGACATCATCTGGAATTTAGTCAAAATAGCTTCCTAAAACCTCAAAACGTCGACATCTGTTGGAATTTCGATTTTTGCAAATCGGGTTGAAAACAATAACTTCCCGAAATTTTTGAAAATCTTCGATTTTTTTAGCGGGAAGTTAAAAAAAAATTACAATCGATATTATATTTTTCAAAAATTATTAAAATTACTATAACTCGGAAACTATAAATTTTAGCGACTTTACTCATAGGACTTTTTTTGAAGGGAATAAAATTTCCTATAAAATTCCAATTTAATATAGGGTCTAGGGGGGCAAAAGGGGGTAGAGTAGGCAAAACAGGGTACCCCAAAAATTTGGTGAAAAAAAAATTTTTTTTTTTTCCGTCTAATTACTGTATATATGATGTATTTGCGCATTCTAAGCCCTACGTATGACACTTGGGGCAAAATGGGCAAGCTGAAAAATCGAAAAAATGATTCTTTCAAATTTTTACCGTCAAATTGAAAAAAATGTAATATAATTCCGCATTTTTAGCCCTACCTATAACACCTGGCGCAAAATGGTCCAGCCCAAAGTTCTGAAAAATGATTCTTTCATATTTTTATTGTCAAATTAAAAAAAAGTTAATATGTTAATTCATTTTTCGACTGATTTTCAATAATTGGGGCAAGTTGGGCCACTAAAAATATTCGGAAATAATATTTTATTTTTTAATTGATAAGAATTCAATTAAAAAAAAAAAAAAAAAATTATTATTTTTTGGAAGGTGGCTTCTCTGCCCTACGAAAAAATTTTTTCTGCCTTCGTTTCCACCAATGTTGTAAAATGTAATTTTTCTTTATTATTATTATTATTATTATTTATTTAATTTATATGCCAAGGCATTAAGCCTAATGGCAAATACAAGAAATGTTACAGTATTATTTAATCACGTAAGTATTTTAATATATACTTAGAACATAAATGAAATATTCTATGTTCAGTAAAAAAGTAAAAAAAAAAAAAAAAGAAAAATAACATAATACATAAAAGGTACATGATCCAAACGATATTTTGCAAAGTTAATATAAATTTATACAAATATATGCAGAGAAAAAGTAGTTTATGCAATATTTAAATAGTAGGAGGTTGCAAACATAATAATTGTCAAAAATTTGATTCTTTATTCATACAAAATTCATATGCTCTATTTTTAAAGACTTGTAGTGATGACGAGTTAGTAATTTCTGTTGGTAATTCCTGCCACAGACGAATAGCCGACACCAAAAACGAATGCTCATAGACGATGGTAGTAAAATTAGGCATTTTGAACATATGATTGTTTTTTGCTGCAAGCCTGTTTGATCTCCTGATATCAAGGTCTTCATTTGTGAATAAAAGCCGCAGGAATTTAGGTTCGCCAGTTTCCAAAATTTTGTAAATCAGACAAGATAGAAAATATTCCCTTTTTGATTTAACACTAAGCCATTTTAGACTGTGTCTATAAGGTGTATGCTTTATGTATTTTACATAAAAAAAAATTTAATTTAATGAAATTTGATCAATTTTCAGAATTTTTTTTTTTCAACTTTTTTTAAGGATAACCCATTTTACCCGCCAAAAATAAAAATTTTATTTTATAACGGCAGCTAAAAATTTTGTCTATTTACCTTGAATGTCATTAAAAACAAAAAGATTCGGCGTATTTTAGTCATCGAAAACTTAGTATTTCCATAGGTACCCCTTTTTGCCCCCCCCCCCTTCCCTAGTGGAAACCTAAACATGCAAACCTTCTCAATAAGACAATTTATAGAGAAATTGAGAAAAATATAGATATCCCGAACTGGGAATCGAACCCAGACCATGTCGGTATCGCGCCGAGTGCTCTACCAGTTGTGCTATCCGGCACTATACTATATTCCGTTCAATTTAATCTATAACTTATTGAGCCACACCGTCCATCGTACGGTAATACACCAATTTAATATAGGGTAACTAGTCCAGTCTGTGACCACCCACCAGTGAATGACCGGTATGCAGAAGAATGATCATAATAATTTTAAAATATAATTAAAAGTTATTATTTACTCATAAATGTAATCTTGCATGTCTTTATTATTATTAAATCACAACAAATTGAAGAGATTAATTAAATTATCATTAAAAATAATTAAAATTTGATTGAGGATTGAAGAGTTTTCATGAAAATACTGAATTTGAACATAAACGTTTGAAAAAAAATCATTTTTAAAAACTATGTGTTTAAATTTTATTAATTGATTTCTTTATAAAACAGTAAATTTATAATCATTTACATAAGTAAATTAATTAATAAAATTGACTTTGGATACGTGAAATCAACGTAAATATTTTGTTTTTATTAATTTTATGTTGGTCATTCACTGGTGTACTTTATTACTGTACTAAGCCAGTATATGACTGACAAGTCATTTATTGGTAAGTCCGAAATTTGTGAAACCCAGTGAATGACCGTGTTTGTTTTTGTTCGTTCGTTGATATTATGGAATAAAAGCGGCTTTCGAATTTAGGTCAACTTTTTGTTTCGTATTTTTTGAGAATTTAAAAAAAAAAATTTCATAATCGGTTCATATCTACCGAAAATATAATCTTGCAACGATGTTTTCGTGCGCATCGACTAGACTATTCAGGATTAAACAGTATTTGATACATAATTAAAATTTTCTAAGACTAGCCAAATCATTTCATATCATAGCCGGTGACAAAAACTTAAATATTATTTCAGGATTAAAAAGTATTCAGAATGATGAAAAATTTTTAATACTAGCTAAATCATGTCATGTCATAATCGGTGGCAGAAATTCAAGTATAATTTCAGGGTTAAAAATTATTCGGAATGAGTAAAAATTTCATATTCTGACGCTTTTACAGTAGTAAGAATGATTTGATATGATTAATCGTGAAATTTCAAAAATGATTTACATGATTTCGAAGAATTAAAAATGATTAAAAAATCAATCCTTCTTAATCCTATCAAATGATTTTGTTTAATCAGGGTACTGAGTGTCAAAAAAAAAAAATAAGACTGTAGAAGAATAAGATTCAATTTATAAAATTAAAGATTTTTTCGTTAATTTTATCATTTTATTTATTAAACATTGTTTGTGTTTCAAATTTCAAAGATTGTATATCTTTAACCAATTCAAAGATTAGTGGTAATAATTAAAAAGTGTTGAATAATTAAATAAATAATTTACGTAAATCAAAATTTGTTAACTATATAAATATGATAATTTTACAAGCGTACTTTAATAAGTATAATTCTATTTTAAACGGTTGAAATTGTTAAGGTGATATTAATATAACTTACGAGTATTTTTCCGCATTCAAAATGATTATTTTTACAAAAACAAATAGCTATTTTCATCGATTGGTACTGTGATTATAAGGATTCGTTTAATGAAACAAGAAAATTTTAACAAAATACTAAAATTGGTGATTTTTCCTGCTTAAAATTATTAATTTATCGGTCGGATGCAATAAAAGTTTATAGAAAAATTAACTTCAAGTCAGAACTGAATTCGTCGGTCATTTACTGGATTATGCCCGGTCATTCAATGGACGAAAGCAGTCATTCACTGGGTCTTTACATTTTACGCTGATTATATGTAATTTTATAAAAACTACAATGAAATGAATAAAAAATTATGATAAATATCAAAAGATAAATGCAGTTATAATTGCTTGACTGAGTTTCAAAGTTAATTATTGTTTTTAATAGTCGAAATATCTGCCACTACAACAAATCGGCCATTCATTGGGCAGTTTACCCTAGTGGAAACGTTTGTAACACACTTGGTTTTAGAGTGTAACCTGCATGAAAATACCATATATGATAAATATATATGGAAAAATATATAATCAATATGGGACCATATAAGTGGCCAAAAACGATATATATTTTCTTATATAAAATATAGTAAGTTTTAATATAATTAATTATATATGTAAGTTTACAAGTTAATACATGTATTATATATATTTACAATCATATATGTAAACTTATAAGTTAGCACATATATGTATTACATATATTAATAATTATACATGTTAATTTGTAAGCTAGCACACTATTATATATCTATTCTAAACACAATGTTCGAATCTTATAACAGAGACAGGAAGACAGAAAAGAATAGATTTTATTTTTGCGTACATATATGGGGAGACTTTTATGATTCTATATATTGAAAAATATACAAAAATTTATAAAGTTAAATACATGGTACAAATATATATATATATCGTGCCATATAATGATGAATTATATATGTATCCTTATAACCTTGTGATTTCGGGATCCGCCTGGATCGCGATAATCACGATCCGATAGACGCAATACTTTCCGTGTACAAAGTATAACTAACCGAGGAGAGTGAATATCACGATACCATTGAGTGGTGAGTGCAATATTTTTTTCTCCGTATATATGATATTTCCATGCGGGAATATTTATAATTACAAGTATCATGTTTAATTCAAACTTGAACTTAATGAATAAAAAATTTTGATAAACTATTATTTATAGTTTACATTGTGCAATGTAATTTAACTTTACTACGTATTAAAGAGTTCAAGTGTCAAGAGATCGATAGTGCCCCAGAAAATCTTTGAAGCTTTGAATCACTCGTGATTAAAATAAACAAGGGTAAACATGTCAGCCAAAAGTCAACAGATAATGGATCTATTGACTATAAATATGATAGAAATTCCTCACTCGATATTACAACAATTAGCCGTTACCGCAGACTATAAACGTATTTGTTACGTCCGAGTAAATTTTTAGTTTTAATATTACAATACAAAAAAGAGCAGTGAGTTGTGAAGAACCGAAAGAGAGGGAAACGGGAAATCAATGTGGAAGGGATAGTGCGGCCCCGAAACAATGGTTTTCCGAAAGGAAGTGGAAAACTTTTGGGTAGAGGTGGAAGAACGTGGGAAGAGAATGTCCCCCAAATACAGAAGTTTGAGAAACCACCCATTTTTCCGAAAGTCTAACGAACTGACCCAAAAATAGTCAGTTGTGTCGTGAGTCCCGAACTATTAACTTAATATCCGTTATTCTTCCTTTATTCAAGTGATCTCATTTTCATATAGTAAAGAGTAGGCTGCTAGCCACCTTGTTTTTAAAAAACTGATACAATGAAAGATGTACACGTAGTCGATTTTAAATAAGAAGTAAGGAATAGGCCAATAATTATTTACCAAAGGATAAAGACCTTCGATCAACGCATATTTCAATAAAATATCCATATAAAATTATCGCCATTTAATATGTAGTAAGTCCACGAAATTTAATGTCTCATATATTAATATTTTTGTACTGTATCATTAAGAAACATTCTCTACCAGTCATTTCAACTAGAGTAGGCTGGAGTATTACTCACATAAGCCACCTAGTTGATGGCACGTTCAAAATAATTAGATTTTTGTAGTATACAGCGTAAAAGAAATAATTGTCGTTCGTATCTAAAATTTACTTAGTATTTGTTAACAAGTTAAATTCCGAATAATTCTGTATTATATAACCTTGACTTCAATATTTTCATTTTTATATTTTTTAATCTAAAATTTTTGTAACAATATATACATTCATTAATATTTCTTGTCCCCGGTCTATTGGTCGAAAGACTAGGACCAAATATATTTAATAAGTCCGATTTTAAAGTAGGTCGAGTTCTTCGCTCATAATTTGGCATCCTTAACACCGTTATCATATTATTGTCAATGCTCAAAGCCTGCTTTTATTAAAAATCCGACGTAACAGTATTTGAATAGGTAATTATAAATTATTTTATTAAAGTATCGAGTGATATTAATTTTTTTTTTAAATAATTTATGTAATTTATAAGCTATTCGATTTTAAGAGAAAAAGTTGTAACATTTCTTTTGGATAATTCAATAGTTTACAAAACTGTTTCAGTTCAATTTAAACGTATCATCTTTATTTTTGAAGTCGTAATAATCAATAAAAGTGATTATTATATTTTTACAGCTCAGACTGAGAATAATCGAAAATGAACAACTTTAATAAATATGAAAAAATGTATTTTTTTTTTTTTTTCAATTTTCGAAAGATTTAATTTTGTATCAAATTCGATTCAAATCTTATAAGTCTAAACAGGAAGTCTAAGATATTAAAAATCATTGTCTTTAATTCAGTACCTGCGGAAAAACTCAAAATTATACATTTTTTTTTACTTCACTTTTAGCTCTCCTAACTTTTCTAATTTTAAATTTACAAACTCGCGGGTTAGAATTTTTTTGTAAGTAAATTTTCTTCCCTATAAAAAAGTTCTGTACTGCGAGTCCACAAAATAAAGAAAAAGTTAGGGATCAAAAATTAAATTTTTCGAAAATATGTAAGATCAGAGAATTAACGTTCCTGCTGGTTTTTATTTCAAGAGTAGAAAGGTGTTTTTTTTTTAATATTGTAGTGAAAAAAAATCTAAAAAAATAACAGAAATAGAGTAAATTAATAGGTATTTATATTTATTCTGTTTTATTGCTAAAGTGACATCCACATCGAGGCTACACATGCTGCGATGGCTACTCATGTAATTTGGGATACTGGATTTAAGGACATTGCGCAGACGATTTTCTCGGTGGTTATGGAAAATAGAAAATAAAAAGTCAATAAAGAAGATTTGATAATTTTTTCACGTTTTCAAAAAAAAAAAAAAACTGTATCATCTATCTGAATAAATAAACATGATTGCATAATAATGAAAAAAGAATAAATACGTAATTTCACTTGTGAAAAAACCTTTTCATAAATTTTTATGAAATTTTCCTATCGATATTTCATAAAATTTTATACCGAAAAGGGCTTCCCGATCAGAAAACTTTAGGTGGGAATCCAGCTTAGGTTCTTCGATTTACTTCGAAATCTAATCAGCTCTAGAACTCGATAAAATGTGTCCATTACCACCTCATTATTAGTATTATTTGCTAAATTATTTAATTTTTTCAATTCACAAGTTTTCGATTTTTTTACTTTTCAATTGTATTTTTATTATTTTATTTATAATTATTATTAATTGCGTAATTTCTGTGTAATTAACTCGCTTTTTGTTAGCTTTTAGTTGTCCGTTCCAAGTCAACTTTCTGCTATTTCAAAATGGTAATAAAATGATGACAAATAGAATTTTTAAAAAGTCAACTTTTGAAAGTTTTCTTAAAGTTACCAAAAGAATGTTAATAAAATGTAACATAAAAAATGTTAGTAAATAGCTGTCATAAAATAACGTGATAAATGATGACTATTTGGGGATAAATAAAAATTACCATTTTATGCTGATAATTTGTCATCCAAAAATGTTAACTAAATGTTGACTTTTTATAAAGAATTTCTAATGAATTAAGAACACTTTTAGCGAACATTCTTAATGACCCTGATAGCACAATTTGCTTTAACAAAAGTTTACTTACAACATTTTCGTTGAATTTTCGTCAAATTTCCGTCAACTTCGGACTTTTCGATTTTTTACGACAATTTGTATGCAATTTGCTCCTGAATTTTACGTAAAGTTACCATGATAGCCAAGTTGGCATTTCCATAAGTTGTCGGCAACTTTCCAAGAAACTTGTTGACAACTTTCAGCTCGTATAACTGTTGCCGACAAGTTGACTTCAAGTTGCTCAGAAAATTGATGACCGGTGGCGGCAGTTGATTGTCGCAAAGTTTCTGAGCAACTTGTAGCCAACTTGTAGTCAACAGCTACACAAGCTGAGAGTTGTCGACAACTTGTCGTCAAGTTGGTCGCAACTCAGGTACACCAACTTTTGGATCATAAACTCTGGCTATCAGGGTTTAAATTGAAGAACAATTGACTGCAAATTTTTATGTTCAACTCTTGCTGTCAAATTGTCGACAAATTTGAGCAGCAAATTTCAGGTAATTTCAACATCAAATTACCGTCAATTTCAAGCTAAAGTGGCTATTTAGGGAGCTTGTTATCGCGCTGCGAAATAAGAACAAAATTGTCCATTTGATCGAGATCTGTGACAGCGTCATGAGAACTTAACGAGACCCTTAAGTGATAGGTCACAAGTTCGAAGCCTCAGCCGATTAACACTTTTTTTTTATTATTTATTAAAAAAAAAAATACGTAAATAAATTATTCAACTAATAGACTTAAATACATTGAATATATCGAATCTGGGATTTTTTTTTCTCAGTATAACT
Organism: Microplitis deprimator; assembly: GCA_964016945.1. Taxonomy (NCBI): domain Eukaryota; kingdom Metazoa; phylum Arthropoda; class Insecta; order Hymenoptera; family Braconidae; genus Microplitis; species Microplitis deprimator. The sequence goes on from OZ024713.1 coordinate 1,278,284, forward strand.
TCAGTATTAACTGTTCGAAAACATACCGAAATCATACTCAAATACCTGGTATGTTTTAGATATTTTTCGGTTATAACCGAATTTGCTAGGGATTGCGAAAAAAAACTAAGAAAATCTTAATTAGATCCGAAATGTGATCAAATGTATTAGTAGCATTACTGAGAGGAAGTATACATTCTTGATGATGAAAACAATGTCCCTAGTAAAAATAAACGAGGGCTGCCTCGTTTTAAGCTAGGCGCTAGCTAGCGAAATCGAGGCAGTTCTAGAGATTGTGCGCCACCTGTAATTAAGAAATTGACATAACATACGCCTCTGTATTGTCTACGTCAATGTATATTTATGTTTACAAAAAACACTGATTAACCTCTAATTGATTATTAAACATTTATAAGCAGTTTAATAAAATATAATAAGAACTACATAATTAAATAAATTTCACATAAATGAGTTTATTTATAATTTATTATTATTATAATATAGTAGTTTCATAAATAACATAGTTTGAAAATTAATATTTGAAAATGGAGAAAAGACTTGACACTATTATATAACTCCGACTGTGGGCAATTAAAACAAATATTGCGGATTGTGACTGAACTGAGTTATTAAAAATTTGAGTGTGGCTATCGGCACACACCCGTGCTGACACGGGGCACGGGAAAATAGTCATTTTTGCCCGTTTTCGCTTATGCGCACGGGTCTTTTACCAAATGACCAGTAATCTGACCGCACCCGTGCTCCACGCGTATTGTCACTAGGAACGCATGCGCACAGGAATTTTTTAATGGCGCGAAAAAAATTACTAGATTTAATTATTATCAATAAATAAATAAAAAAACAAATAAATAAATAAATTAATTATTTAATTAATTACTAAATTAAGAAACAAATTAATAAATAAATAAATTAATTAATTAATAATTAAATAAATAAACAAATCAATAAATTAATTAATTAATTAGTAAATCAACGAATAAATAAATAAACAAACGAATAAATTGATCAATCAATTAGTAAGTTAATAAAAAAATTAATAAATAAATAAATAAATTACTCAATTATTAATCAAATGAATAAACAAATAAATGAATTAATTAATTAATAAACAAATAAATTAATGAATAAATAAATAAACAAATTAATCAATTAATTAATAAATAAAGAAATAAATGAATTAATTGATTAATCTATATCTATATAATGATAGTCGTTTTTTTGAACGTACATAAAGTAAGAACTACTGAATATTTCGACATGAAATTTGTACCATAAAATTCTGCCTATTTCAAAGAAAGTTTTTAGCTATATATTATTATCATTTTGTTGATAAAAACAGTTTTTTTTTAAATTTCGTTTCAATAAATTTTATTGATTATCGATCGTTCTTTTTTTTTTCGAATAAAAGAAAAAAACATTATAAATGGGTCATTTTACACCAAATTGACCACTTTGGAATCCGACACCCTTCGATTCGACTGAAATTTTTTTTTCTTTTTTTACTCGATCAAAAACATTTTTCAGAATTTTTTTAATTTGTTTATCTAACCAAAAAACAAATTATGAATTAAAAGAAAGGTTTTTTTTTAGTTAGCTAATTTTTTCAAAAATTGAATTACCAGGATGTTCTATTTTTTCAAAATTGTCATTTATAAATGTAGCTTTTGATGGAAATTAGGAAAAATTTTCCCATTAATATAACGAACATATTTTATATTATTAATAATTTTTTATTGCCCTGCAAAGGATGCGAAATTTGCTAGTAGACAACTAAATCAATAAATAAATAAATTAATAAATACAGTACAACCTCGTTATAAGTTACTCGGTTATAAGTTACTTCCCCTCTATTTTTTTTCTTCCGTCCTGAAATACTATCCTCACTCCAGTTCCACTAACGCAGTTTTTTGATTGTCGTGAAGAGATTGCTTCTGCAATCCTTTTATAAGTTAATAAAGTATGTGCGTAGATAAATGACAAACGTCAACTAACTTATAAAAGGACTGCGGACACAGACACGAACACGACGCATACATATACAGAAAATTGAGCGATCACCGAGTAAATGATAAGAGTAGGGAAAAGCTATTTCCAAGAAATTTTTCTCCTACAGTCCCTAACAGTAACTTTTAACCAGGTTGTACTGTAAATCAATCGATCAATGAATCTATAAAATTAGAATTATGTTCAAGTGTGTTTACAAAATAACAACTTAAATTTAAAAAGAACAATCGTTCATTCTATTCGTTAGGCTAAACGGCATTAGAATGAACAGTCATAAAAAGATACCCAGACAGCATTCAAGTCGGAATGACTGCTTTACGACGTCTTCTTGAAGGTGTCCTTAAGAAGTCTTATACTGACTTCTTAAAGGTGTCATTCTTGAGAACTCTTAATTAAGAGTTATTGAAGACTCCATAAATAAGACGTCAGTTTTGTGACGTCTAAATGTATTCATTTTTAAACTTCTTTATGAAGTCAAAATTAGGAGCTCCTTAAAGACGTCATGGTAAATTCATACTGAAGTCTTATTTGCGAAGTCAGAAAAAAGAATTCTTCGAGAACTCTTTTTAAAGACGTCCTACTGAGCTCGCTAGGTGGCTCATTCGACATCTTGAGAACTTTTTAAAGACTTCTTTAAGATGTTGATGAGACGTCCGAATCATAAATAGGAACTCATTCAGAACTCATTAAGACGTCATTTTGCTATCTGAGTAATGAGTGTTTTATATACTTATGCATTAATAGTTGTACTGTGACAGAGAGATTAATCTTGCCAAGTCTGGTCGCACCTAGTATTATAGTCGAATAATAGGGCGCCACTGAAAGATGGACTCGGCCTTCCAGAACCGGATGTTATAGAATTTTATTTTAAATAAATTAATTAATTTATATTTCTCAGAGTCGTTTGTAATATTTTGTGAGAGAGGTGAGGAATTGTAATAATAGGCTGAAATAATGTTAATCAAAGTTTTATTTAAATTAAGCACCTTGCTTTTATTTATTTAAACCTTATGACAAACTACTATTCTTATGACAAACTAATATTCTTATGACAAACTAATATTCTTATGACAAACTAAATTATCTCGTCTCCCGGACGGTTCCTTATGGCAAACTAAATTATCTCGTCTCCCGGACGGTTCCTTATGGCAAACTAAATTATCTCGTCTCCCGGACGGTTCCTTATGGCAAACTAAATTATCTCGTCTCCCGGACGGTTCCTTATGGCAAACTAAATTATCTCGTCTCCCGGACGGTTCCTTATGGCAAACTAAATTATCTCGTCTCCCGGACGGTTCCTTATGGCAAACTAAATTATCTCGTCTCCCGGACGGTTCCTTATGGCAAACTAAATACGTTCCCTGAACGTTTACACACCCACACACACACACACGTTAAAATACCGTCCCCTGGACGTTAAACCTTAATAATTCTGTCCCCTGGACATTAACCTTAACCAATTTAATAATAAGTCCCCTGGACGTTAACCTTAATATTACTTAAAAAATCATCCCCTGGATGTATCCTTAATTCTAACTTAACATGTCCACCGGACCTAAATCACAGACACAGTTTCATTTACTTAACATTACTTGTTGACTCTACTTTAATTTACTGACCATATCTTATAACATCATCACTATTGTCTCGAATACTCGTGACTAAATTTCCAATAAAATTTTCCAATAAAATTATATAATTTTACACAATTAATTTATTATGATTTATCTCACTACTTTTAACTCAGTATATTTATTAATTAATTAATTTGTAGTTTTAATTGAATTATTAATTAATTAATTTTACTGACAATTTACTCTAACAATTTTTCCATAATATTTTATTCACTGATTTTATTCAATTTTTACTGACCATTTTCACTAACACTTTTTCATAATATTTTATACTTAATTTATTACTGACAAAATAATCCGTTTTCTCCATTTACAACTAATTATCATAATTTCTAGCGTCTTTACAAATTCCAGTTTAATTCATTTAGATATTTTATTAATATTTTTAAATTAATTTATAATTATTTTAGGACTAAATTTACGACTAGAATTACGTTGAAAATTGACTAGAATATCCGGCCAGTGGCTTGGCGTCGCAAGGCCTGAAATTACGATTTTAAGACACGGACAATTTATCTAAAGCAGCCGACAGGCCTGAGATAATTTTAGAATTAATTTTGAATTTAAATTTATTTAATTGTCGAACGATTCACGCGGAAATTTATTTTATTCCAGCCTAGAGGCCTCGAATAGAATAAATTTTAGAGTTACAGACAAAGTGGCAAACTAGAGACGCGAGACGCTATTAACACAGCCGGCAGGCCTGGGTTTTCAATCAATTAGTTTATGAGACTAACGGAAAGATTTTAAGTAATTAATTATAATTAATTTGGCCCTCTAATAATTAAATTAGAGGCCTTAATTAATTATAAATTTACCTTTATTAACTATACAGCAGCAACTGATTGAAACGTGGTCGTAAATGGTTTCTTAATAAATCTGCTGGTGACTTCCCGGTCTCTATCTCTCCTTTCCTTCAATTAATTGTTTTGATGGAATATCTGTCAATGAACAGTACGCATTAATATTTTGTAATTAATAATTAAATCATTAATTTATTGGCCCAAAGGCCTAATAACCAAATAGCAATTGATTAATTAATAAATGAATCGCTTCGTCCCACGTGAAGCGTGAACGGACTTATATATTTACCTGGTGTTATGGTTGTCCTGCTCTTGTCGTCGTCTGAACAATTAATGAATTATTTCACGTTCCACAGTCCCTTATATTTAGTTCCACTTTGGTTCACTCCCCCGGAAACTTCTTCCCACTTTTCTCAACCTAAGGAAATGACGAACGGACTGGCCTTAGTGATCCATGCGACACCCGGTGACTAGTCGTATCACTAACTCGCAACTTACGAGGTCGTTGGCCGGTTATCGGCGGAAAACAAAATTCAAATTTAAATTATCTAATTTTACAGGTTTTACAAATTTACCCTGTTACAGTACAAATAAATCACTAAACTACAAAAAAAAAGAATTCGATTAAAAACACTCATTCTTTATGAAAAATTGTGCCAAGTACACGTTCGGGATTTATCACATGTAAGAAATATAATTTTCTTACAAAACTATAAACTAAAATTACAAGAAGCGCCAAATAACTGGGATATTGTACAATTAAACAGGAAAAAATTTTTCTTCTCAAAATATACATCCCTTATTAAAAGAACGATTTGAAACAATTAGAAAAAAAAAATGTTAATACTTTTCAATGCTTTTGAATACTTTAGTCCTTATGAATCGCCCTTTTGATGGGCATTTAACATTGCAAATCGTTTCGTTTAATCATGGATTTGGAAAATACAAAACGTTGAGAAGGTTTAACATAACTAAACAATATATTTTATGCGTTAACGCACACCAGAAGTACGTTCAAATCTTTTTTTTTTCAGTTATACATTTTTAATAGCAATTTTTATTTTTTTAATTATACAACGTCCTAGTTACACAGTGTTTCTTGTGATATATTTTATTTTTTTCATGACAAATTATATCCCGAGTGAGAAAAATTATATATAATTGTAGAGAATCATTTAATTAAAAATAAAATTAACAATTATTTAAATACTAATAAAATTATCCATAAAATATAATTAGTTTGGTATCTTTTTGTGCTATTTTTATATGTATTCAAAATATCGATGAAAAAAAGATCAAATTTACTTCGAGAAACTACTAAACAATTCATAAGCATGATTGATTGCTATTTTATTGATCCTCATTAAATGACTTGTATTAAGAAAATAGCACATACAGATGAACTATATGCTATTAAAATCCTGATAAAATTCTTATACAAATGTATTCGATGGAAATATTACATAAGTGCGATACAAGCTGTGAAATGTGAAACGATTGTGACTCGGCTCAATCAAATAATTTCCCTGATTAAACAACTGAATTCGACCGAATTAAAAATTTTAATTCTGTTATACTCTGTCGAATTCTGCAAAACAGAATTCAACTGAATTGAAAATTTGAAGTTGAATTAAACAGAATAAAACCGATTCAAAAATTTCAAATTCGTTTTAATTCAGTTTAATTCGGATTCAGAACCAGAAATTGGAGAATTATTTTCGAAGTAATCAGAATTAAACCGAATAGAATTATTTAAATTCGTTTTAATTTGGACAAATTCTGGTTTTCCTGCCGAATTAGACAGAATTCATTTTTAAGTTAGGTACCGAATTAACAGAATTTATCTGAATTAAATAGAATTAAAAATTTAATTCTGTTTAATTCGATCGAATTCAGTTGTTTAATCAGGGTTCTCTTTATAGCTCGAATTAATTAATAACACCTCATTTATCGTGACGATATAAAAAATCATAAGTCTACAATCCAAAATATTACGTTACGATTAAAAAATATTGGATAACAATTAATTTTATGCTATGAATTTCGACTTTTATGCTACAACCTGAGAGGTACATAAAAATGTTGTTGACTTTCTGTTAAATTTCAGTCGACAATTAATTATCATGCAGTTAATTGTGAATATCTGTTTATCAAAAACTCGAGAATTTTTTTATGTGACGCTTGGGGAAGTGAAGTTACAGAAATTACAACACGCGATCGTTAGATGGCATTGCCTAATAATTTTAAAGTATATATATACTTCACAATAAAAAAAGGTGATCAAGTGAAAAATAACTCACCATACATTATGCATCCTCTCAGATTGTATTGTTCTACATATTTTTAACAATATTAATAAATTGTATTGCTCCTTTTAACCTGCTATTTAAAAATAACGTAAAGATTTGAAAATAATTGCGGTTTGAAAAAAATAATAATAGTGACTGATTAAGTGATTATATTTTTGATTTGATACCAATGTAAGTACTCTTATTTCTGTCATACAAAATCATCAAAAAGAAAAAAACAAAAAAAATTTATTTATTTTTCTAATCGTGATCAAGTATTAATGTCTAATAAAAAATAATTTTTTTAATATGATTTATGAAGATGACAGAACATAAAAATCTTTACAAAGGTAAAAATTTTGGCAGTTATGCTGATTTTCTCAAAGTTTTTGATGATTACAAATACGAAAATAAGCAAGTATTTACTATACGAAGTAGCAATCTTTTAAAAAATGATGAAACTGACGAAGAACAGATAAATAAATTTAAGTACTTAAGATTGAACTTTGTTTGTAAATTTAGTCACGGTAAAGAATCTACGGCAACGACACGGTGTACAAGGTAATGAAGAATTTTATCTTTTATAAATTTTCATGTATTTTTTAAACCATATATTATAATTATTTTACAGCACATATAAATTGGATTGCCCGGCTTTATTCAAGATTTCATTAGTAGATTTAAACTATTTGGAAATTGTGGCAATCAATCTTAGTCATGAAAATCATGAAGATTCAGCAGTAAGTTGATTATTTATAGTATAAATTAAAAAAAAAAATATATATATATATATATATATATATATATATATATATATATATATAAATATAGATATATATCTATATTGTGATACAGTGCGTACGTGTTTCTTTTATGGTGCTAGTAAATTGTTGGTTTCTCTTGAAATAGTGGATTGACTTGTATGCATTTTATTCCTAATTACATTTTGAAAATCTGACAATTTTATGAAATAATTATTTTTACTAAAAACTCTGTTGTTATTCATATTATTTTGTAAATAGCGCTGCTATTTTTTAGTAAAGGTTAGGATATTTAGCTCACGTTGCTTTTAGAAATTGTTGCTTGCTGACATCTACCGTTGCGATGTCTATGTCATGTGCTCTGTGTCAACGTACGATTACCGACCAAGCAGAAGTAGTTCAGACTGGCGCTGCTTGTAAGCATTATTTTCACGACAAATGTGTCAAAGTACGTTATTGTTTACCAAACAAAAGGCTTGCGGGTGGGAGAATAGCTGCTTCGTGTCCAGTATGTTTTGTTGACATCACAGATACTTTGAATTTAATAAATCAGAGAATGGCTGGTATTGAGACGAAAATTGATGCTTCCTCTGCAACTGTAGAGTCGATTTCTAATAAACTTAACGGTCTCGTGACTAATTTAGAGTCTCTTCAAGCTAATGTTAATTCTTTGGAGGCTAGGATCGCGAAGGTAGAAAATAATGAACATAATCAGGCGGTCAGTAGTAATCTCTTGGATGAAATAAAAAGCACCATTCAAAATATCACTGATAGTAAATTGGAAGTTCGTACATTGCAGTTGGAGTCTTAATTATTGGCATCGGAATTGACTATTGGTGGAATTCCTGAAGTAGAAAATGAACGGCTTCTTGATACTGTTATGTCGCTCACAAAAACTCTTAAAATTTCTGTAACTGAAGCTGATGTTGTCAAAGTAGAACGACTTGGTAAAAAAGTTAGAGCTATAAATCGAAACGTCAGAGTTAAGTTCGATAATCAAAAACATGTGGATACAATCATGAGTAAAATAAAAAATAATGCAGTTAAAGTAGGTGCATTGTTACCAAAAGCACAAAATCCAAATGCTCCAGTCTATGTACATCGACGTTATCCTTCGTCGTTGTATAAGCTTCGGCTTGATGTTCGTAAGGCGTATCCTCATATTCCTGCTAAAAATATCTGGATTTCTAATGCTTCCGTAAATGTTAGATATGCGGATGACAAGCCACCAGCAAAACTATTGCCATCAACAGGGGTGGAGCATCTACTGAGTGTGCTTGACTAACAATCAACGACTCTCTCATCACCGTCATTTATTGGTGCACCTAATGCTAATACTTATGTTAATACTAATACTAAAATTAATACTAAAACTAATACTAATTATATTAATACTGATATGAATACAAAAAATAATGTGAATATTTCCAAGAGTAATGTTGATAACTGTTTAAAAGTATGTCATATCAATGCTCAGTCTCTAAGGAATGAGTGTCACTTTGAATTGTTTAAAGAATATTTTCGGAATCATCAATATGATGTTATTGCGGTCTCAGAAACGTGGTTGAATTATCTAATATCTGATAACATTGTGTCTCTGCCATTATTTACGCTGCATCGTCATGATCGTACTTTGCGAAGTGGAGGTGGAGTTGCTATATACGTGAGAAATGATTTAGTGTCAAAGTATGTATCATCTTCAGAAAATATAGAAGATAATCACCCAGAGTACTTATTTATAGAAATATTGAGGTCGTCTAGGGAAAAAATTTTGATTGGTGTTGTTTACAAGCCCCCAAATACTGGACATCTAGATGACTTGGATGAGGAACTGGAAGCTGTAATGGCGGCATATAAAAATGTTATTATATTGGGTGATTTCAATTCAGATCTGAATAAGAAAAATTTTTATGGTGAACAGCTTCGTAGATTTTGTGATGGTTTTGGTTTATATATTGTCCCGTATGGCCCGACGCACCATTTGGAAAACTCAGATTCTTGTATCGATGTCTGTGCTGTTGATGATGAGACAAAAATTTTGGCTTATGATCAGTCTTTGCAGCCATTCTTATCAAATCATGATTTGATATCTGTGGTATATAATTACAAGTTGAGACCACAAAAACTAAGCTGTTTTACATTTAGAAGCTGGCATAATATTGATGATGATTTACTGAAGTGTTTATTTGATGACATTGACATTAACATTATGAGATCATTAGCATCAGTGAATGATATGAATGATTGGTTACATTATCATCTTGGTCGTGTTATTGATACTGTAGCACCTGAAAAGACAGTGTGTCCTCGTCGTCCACCAGCACCATGGTTTACAGATCATATTAAGGACCTACAAAATCGTCGAGATAAACTTTATCGGATCTTTAGAAGAACAGGCTATGCCTATAAAGAATATTCAGCAGTGCGTCGTTTAGTCAAGCAGCGAATAAGTGAAGCGAAGAAATGTTATTTTGATAATCAGTTACTAAGTGCTAAAAATTCTCAGGCGATGTGGAATGATCTGAGAAGACTAGGTCTAATAAAGCGGAAAAATACGCAATCGAAGGTTTTTGTAGATGTGAATGAACTGAATGATTTTTTCGTACAATCTTCGGATATTACAAATATAGATGTTGATGTAACAGATATCTTAGACCTTTATATTAATAATACTGATAGTAATGAATATTTCAATTTCTCGGAACTTAATGATATCACTGTAAAGAAAGCGATCATGCGAATAACATCTAATTCAGTAGGTCCGGATAATTTTTCTATCAAAGCGTATAAATGTGCGTTGTCATTTGTACTACCATTTATCACAGAGTTGTTCAATAAGTCGCTAACTACTGGCGTTTTCCCTGCTGAATGGAAGTTTTCGCATGTCGTTCCAATACCGAAGACTACTAATGCTATGAACTGTTCCGATTATCGTCCGATATCACTATTGAGTAACCTATCGAAAGCGCTGGAAAGGTGTGTGCATGATCAAATTGTTAGTTATATTAATGATAATAATTATACTGATAAGTATCAAATGGCATTTAAAGTAGGTTTAAATACGCAGACAGCGGTAATTAAGTTCTGTGATGATGTTCGTTTGGGTATTAATGAGTCAAAATTAACTATTGCTGTTTTCTTTGACTTAAGTAAGGCATTTGATTCTGTAAATCATAAAAGATTACTTCATAAATTACTGCGTATGAACTTCTCTGATAGTTCTATTGCTTGGATCAAATTTTACTTGATGCATAGAAGACAGTCAGTAGTAGTTGAAGAAAACATATCTGATTGGAGAGAAGTGCTAAATGGTGTACCTCAAGGTAGCGTACTTGGCCCTTTGCTCTTTTCAATATATATTGCTGACCTCTCTAACCGGCTTAATTGTCGATATTTGTTTTATGCTGATGACTTAGTGATTTATCTTCCTTGTTATCCATCGCAAATAAATGAGTTTGTAGATATTTTAAATAATGAAATTAATACGATAGTGGAATGGTGCAGTTTAAACTGCTTGTTGCGTAATCGAAACTATAAAAGAATTTAAATTCATTTAATTTAAATTCAAATATAGTTTCACTTCCGGCAGATAGAGGCAGCACCTACTGGGGCCTCGTTCATAAATTAAAACTTGATCATGCGCAGCTCGGCGCATGCGCATCTGCTTTTTTCCTGCTTCGTGTCGAGAAGACGGCCGCCATTATCTTTCGCTAATAGACATTCAAGTGATAACACGTGTTATTCTAAATCTTTTCATTTTGCGCTCATCTAAGAGTAATTAATTAAAATAATCAGTTAAATAAATTCTGCATTCATCAAGCTCAACAAAAATATAATTATTTTTGTAATTGTTAGCACCAGAGCTCAAAAATAAATTAATAAAAATTAAGACTTCCAGTGATCATCGACCACGTTTTTCAAGAGGTTATTCAAACGGGAGACATCACAGGTGCCCTTTTATTTAATAAATAATTATATCCAGTGTTCATAAAATTAAAAGACTCTATTTTATAATTAATTAATCATAAACATGCTCAATATTTTAATAAAATTAATAGTAAATTCTCGCTCGGTAGCCTCTGCAATCATGCTACCACGTGTTCATCAAATAAATTCCATTCAGTGCAATTTATTATAAACTCATTCAAATTAAATTAAATTCAGTGATGAATTATATTATAAATTAATGAACTCAATTATTCATGCATTTTGTGCTATTAAAAATAGCAATTCAAGTGTTCAATTATAAACTTCGCTCGGTAACCTCTGATTTCATGTTACTGTTTTCCATGACATTTTTACAATCAAATCAGTGTTCAAAATAAATTCAAACTAATTACTTTAATTATTTTAATCAATTACTCGAGCTCAATTTTATACTTTGCATTCAATTAATTACGTATTCATGAGCTCAGACAATTTAACGGTATTAAATAATTAAATCAACGATTTAATTGTGTAACCCAGTGATATTATGTGCTGTGACAAATAAAAATATTGTTATATTTTTTAATATGCGTATTTTTCAAATATCCCAACCACCAACCAGTCCTGGCATGTATTTATTTTATTATTATTACAACACTGCTTAAAGTTAAATGCTTTGAAAACGAAAGCTGCGATATTTGGGAGTAGAGTAAAGGTTAATTGTGATGATTGTAAATATGCAAATAGTATTGTTGTTAAAGATTGTATTATTCAATATGTAAAAACTGTAAAATATTTAGGCATCATGATTGACAACACTATGTCATGGGAAAGTCAGGTTACAAGTTTGTGTTGTCGTGCAATGAGAACTCTAGCACATTTAAAAATTAATAATGAAATTTTTAACGAACAGCTGCGAATAAAACTTGTTACTACTCTAATCTTTCCGATATTTGACTACTGCAGTGCAGCATATACTAATATTTCAAATAAACTACAACTCAGATTACAGCGAAAAGTAAATTGTTGTGTTAGATATATTTTCAAAATATCAAAATTTGAACATGTTACGCTCTACTATATTCGTCTAGAGTGGTTGAACTTGAAATCAAGGAGAGATTACTTTGTAGCTTGTCTTTTTTATAAGGAAATTCGATTAAACTATCGGCAATTATTTAGAAGCGATTTAGAGTTTTTACCAATTGCATTACGAAGAGGAGATGTAAGGGATGACTATTTGCGATTACCTAGATTTAATTGTAGTATGTATGAAAATTCTTTTCTTGTTCATGGTATGCGCGTCTGGAATTCCTTACCTGCTAATATTACTACATTGAATAATTTTGAAGAATTCAGTAATGCCGGCTTTAATTACTATATGGAAAATGTAAATCAGTAAATCATATCATTAATTAGTTAATTAGCTAATCCGAATACGACTTTATATTCTTACTTATATTGTTAAAAGTACTGTATACAATGTATAATATTTGCTACATTATGTAATATTGATGGTCTTGAGGGAGTCTCGACTCCAAGATCAAATAAATTTATTTATCTATCTATCTATCTATCTATATATATATATATATTAGGTTGTGCCAAAAAACGACGATATTTTTTATTTTTTCCTCTCACCCCAAAATATCTCAGAAAATGTCCCAACAAAGCTCCAGTTAAAAGAGGAGCTCAAAATCCCAATTCTAAGAGGTCCTCCATCGAATGTTAAGTTTTCCCGTTTAAATAACATGGGAAACGTGGTTTTTTATTACTTTTTTGTCCTGCAAACTGTGAAAATCTTATTTTTCGAAAAAACGAATGAATGGACCTCTTGAATATTTATTTTTTCAAATTTTTACTTTTACGAACTGAAATATCGATAATGAAACAAAAAATTAATGAGCCTGTAACTTTGTTGTTATTGATGATATGAAAAAATTGACTAAAACTATTTTATAGAATTTTGAACGTACTACAAATTTGCCTCCTAAAATTTTTGTCTAACTCTAACAGTTCAGCTAAAAAATGCAAAAAACCGGAAATTTGAATTTCAAAGCTATACAACAAATCAAATATTGGAGATAGAAATTCGACTCAACGAAATTTTTTGTAGCAAATTTATTAATAAAAAAGGTCCATTCATTCGTTTTTTCGAAAAATAAGTTTTTCACAGTTTGCAGGACAAAAAAGTAATAAAAAACAACGTTTCCCATATTATTTAAACGGGAAAACTTAACATGCGATGGAGGACCTCTTAAAATTGGAATTTCGAGCTCCGCTTTTAACAGGAGCTTTGTTGGGAGATTTTCTGAGATATTTTGCGGTGAGAGCAAAAAAAAAAATATCGTCGTTTTTTGGCACACCCTAACAATTATACATGAATTTACGTATGATTATATATAATCATATCTACCTCCATATATAATTATGCATGACGTTATATATAATTTGATCTGATCATGTCTGACCAATACATTGTGTCTCGAAATATGTATAAAGCTATATACAGGTCTATATATAAATAGATCTGATCAGATCTGAATTATATCTGCCTATGTATGATCATATATAGGCTTATATATAATCATACAGAATTATATATATTTATACATGAGTAGATACATGACTAGATATATATAATCAGATATAGGTCTATACGGGAGGGGGGGAGGGCAAACCCTATCCAAAAATTCCCATAGAATCCACTCAGCTGCGACAAAAACCGCATAGAATCCTATAGACTGTATTGGTTTCTATGTGGTTTTTGTCGCAGTTGAGTGGATTCTATGGGAATTTTTGGATAGAGAAAGGGGGTACCTATGGAAATACTAAGTTTTCGATGACTAAAATACGCTGAATCTTTTTGTTTTTAATGACATTCAAGGTAAATAGACGAAATTTTTAGCTGCCGTTATAGAATAAAATTTTTATTTTTGGCGGGCAAAATGGGGTACCCTTAAAAAAAGTTGAAAATGAAAATTCTGAAAATTGATCAAATTTCATTAAATTAAATTTTTTTTTATGTAAAATACATAAAGAAAAATTACATTTTACAACATTGGTGGATACGAAGGCAGAAAAAAATTTTTTCGTGGGGCAGAGAAGCCCCCCTCCAAAAAATCATAATTTTTTTTATTTTTTTTTTTTCAATTGAATTGTAATCAATTAAAAAATGAAATATTATTTCCGAATATTTTTAGTGGCCTAACTTGCCCCAACTATAGAAAATCAGTCGAAAAATGAATTAACATATTAATTTTTTTTTAATTTGACGATAAAAATAAGAAAGAATCATTTTTCAGAACTTTGGGCTGGTCCATTTTACCCCAGTTGTTATGGGTAGGGCTAAAAATCCGGAAATATATTAAATTTTTTTTAATTTGACGGTGAAAATTTGAAAGAATCATTTTTGCGATTTTTCGGCTTGCCCATTTTGCTCCAGGTGTCATGCTTAGGGCTTAAAATACGCAAATACATCGGATGCACCGTAAAATTTTTTTTTTCACCAAATTTTGGGGGTACCCCGTTTTGCCCCCCTCTCCCCTACATAATTAGGTCTGATCAGACATGTCTTATATAAACTTATATGTAGTTATATATGTCTATATATGATTAGATCTGATCAGACTTCATTGATATGAAACCTATCAATATTTAATTATGTATATAGGTCGTATATATATTACATAATATGATAATTTTTTAATGTTAATGTTATTAAATTTTTATTTTCTCAACTAGCAATCAAACTTAAATCCCCAATACTTAAAAAATGTTCAAAGGTTCCGAAAGCAATTTAAAAGTATAAATCGATATCGATTTATATACGAATATTTACAAGTTTATAGATAAATAGATTTGATTACATGTATCTAATGAATTCTATTGTAATTCATGTACAAAACCAAATTCATCATTAGGTGCATTATTTACGTAGGATGGATCAATTTGATTATTTGAGTTACGTAATACCATAAACTTTTATTAAATTATAAGTGTGTAACAGACTAGAGGATCAGACTACAATCCAGCGATAATCAAAGCTAAGCAGCATCGACGTGGGACATTAATTGGACGGGTGACCTCGTATTAAAACAGTAGTAAACTGACAGTAATTTTTTTTTTTTATTTTATTTAAATTTAACTGACATTTATATTGATGAAAACAATAAATCCTAATTAAATTACTTAATTAATAATTTACAGATATTCTAAATGAGATTTTAAAAATGACTATATTCGTTCATGCATGAATATATATACAATCATATATGATTATATATTATCATATCTGGCCAATTTTTGGATCTGATCATATATAAGTGATTATATATAATTAGGCAAAATCTTTTTTTCCCGGGTAGCTGTAAATTTTTGTTTATTTTCTTTTAATATCATTAGAAAAAAAAAAAAATTGACGTACCTGAGTCTCCGAAAACTTAGTATTTCCTAAAGAATCCCCCCCTTCCCTTCTTGTATGAAAAAATATACAACACTATATAAAAATAAATATAATCTTATAAATACAATATAATCCAATAGATGTAAAACACATTTATGTCAATACGTATTTATATAGGCATTGCTTTACAAAGAATATAAAAAATCCAAATTTTTATTTTACATTAAAAAAATAGTTTTTATTTAATAGTACATCTTTACATGACATTAGAACTATAAAATTAAAAATTAAGCATTCATTCATTTTTTTTAGTTTTCTTTAAAAAAGCATGAAAAAGGTGAAAAATTCCAAACATACAAACATTAATCACTCAAGTTATAATAAGCATTAAAAAAACTTTAATTAATAGTTAACTACTAATAATAAACATGTAATATTTAATTAATAGTAATAATAATAATAATCTGTTCATAATGATATTTATTTTAATCTTAAATTTATGCACACATAATATATACAATATCTATATATAATACTATAATACTTATGCACAATACTACATAATAATATATACAATGTATACAATAAATTTAAATTTATCCCTTATCACACAATTTATAATAGTATGTCTTAAAAATACTCTATAACATGACGCATCGATTAAAAACTAAACAATTACACAAACTTATTTTATGAAGACTAGATCAATAACTTCAAATCATCATTAGCTAAGTAAAAATACAATTTTCTAATAAACGGGTCCGAAAGTCCCAATTCATAAAAAACATTATAAGGAAATTCCTCAGAACTTTTGAGGTATTTAATTCTCGACGAAATAAACCGCAATTTCCAAATAATCATTTCGCTATAAATTGGGAATTTCAGAGATTTTATAATATGATCTAGTCGTCTATCGAAATTTGTATTTTCCAAGCACACAGCCAAGTAATGGTAGTCTTTATATAAAACATCCAGAAAGCTGACACTGCTGCCTGCAATCTTTCCATTTTTCATTTTGACGACCTCCATATAACACTCATCGAAGTAATCATCAAACTTTCCCTCAATGGCTTTAGTGTTGCGTTCACACACATAAAACCCCGCGGCTAATAACCGAACAATGTGCTGCTTAATAAAATAAATATAATGTGGATTACGCGCTAACGCGTTGTCACATTCAATAAGTAATTTATCGTCAGCATCAACAGTGTTCGTATCAATACCAGCGTAAATGAGGGTAAAAATGAGTGTTAATAGGCCCCCCAACTTGACCGACTGATGAAGTATTAGGTGTCTTTTAAATAACGGCAAATCATTAATATCATTAACGTGATATTTATTCACAAGAAATTCAATCAAGCAAAATAAAACATCACGAACGTTAACAGACGCGATGACTGCATCAAATATCGATAACGTTTTACCATTATTTTTATAAGTCCAATTAACATCAGCCCCGAATTGAAGTAATAGCCGCATCGCATCGAGATTGCTTTCCCGGATAGCTTTAATGATAGGCGTCACTCCTTGTTCCGATCTGACGTCAACATCAGCCTTGTGCTCCAGCAACAATCGAACAATTGTCCGCGATCCTTCGTCACGGACGGCTAAGTGCAATGCCGTTTCTCCAGGATAATCGGAATATTTATTTAATTTGATATTGACATCGATGCCATTTTTTAATAAATATTCAACGATTCGATGATTTTGGTATTAAACGGCTTGATGCAATACAGTTTCCTCGGTTCGTTGGATGCGTGTATGAATATTGGCGCCAAGATCTATTAAGAGTTTGAATACTTCGAAATTTCCAACTCCTGCAGCTAGGTGAAGAAGCGAACCGTAGAATAGGTTGGGATTAGTTTTGTCGACATAGATGGTGTTAATGTCGACGATTTTTTCTAGCGATGCCTTCAGGGATTCGGTGTTCCTCAGTCCAATATCCCACATCAATTCCCTGATTTGGGAGCTAGCTTTTTGGATTTTCGAGTCGCGGTTGGTAGATTTCATGTTGATCTTGATATTTTATGGCAAAGAAAAAAAATCTATTGTTAATCTGAAAAAAAAAATAATAAATAGCAGGTTAGTTTTATTTCAAGATCTTCAATTTTAAGATCTATCGATTATTACTAAAAATTACAAGTGTATCACAGATATATGGCAAAAAATTATATGATATCAGAAACTCAAATAGATCGTTCATGTATATTATATTATAAAATTTTATGATGGTTTTTTGCCATATATCTGTGATATACTAGTAACTTTTGCTAATAATCGATAGAAATTATCATTTATTATTAATTATTATAAATTTCTGATCATTATTTTGAGACTTGATATCTTTAAAATAAAAGCATTTAATTTCCTAAAAGATCTTAATCTTTAAGTTATCATCAATCTTGTTTAGTAATTCGTAGTCAAGTTACAACGTTCCATAGTTAGAAAGAATTCTACCTATTGTTATTTGAATATGCAATAGAAAATCGAAAAGCACCACCATTAAATATTGATATTAAGAGTTCATCTTTTAACAGGGTCTTTGTTTAGGGATACTCTGTCGATTTTTCAATGTTCTTTGAGAAAAAAATTTCGATTTTCTTTAAATGCTCTTATTCACAATTTCCTCTGTGGACCTTTCACATGGGAATCCAGATATTCATGGTTTCCTTCATAAATTCTTATGTAAGTCAATGTACTTTTATAGTAATTTTTAGTGATTTTTATATACAATCGATACATTCCTACATGTATTCCTATGGGTTTACCTACAATTTCACATGGATTTTTTGATTAGGGTAGTGATGAAGGACGAAACATGACTTTACATGAGTTATGCACGGTCATCATGATAATGTTAAGTAACTCTTAATTATGCATGACCATTCTCTCCGTACAACGACGATTTTTAGAAAAAGTTTGTTTTTTTATAATATCTGTCAATGAATATTTAGCTAAATCAATTTAATAATTCATTGATGTTTCATTTCTATGAATTTTTAGTATTAACTAATAAATTAAAAAAAAAATAACGCTCAAAAGGCTTGTATCTGATATTATAGGCCATTTTGACATTAATATTCAAAATTTTTTTTAACTTTCCGCTAAGAAAATCGAAGATTTTCAAAAATTTCGGAAAGTTAATGTTTTCACCCCGACTTGCAAAAATCGAAATTCCAACAGATGTCGACGTTTTGAGGTTCTAGGAAGCTATTTTGACTAAATTCCAGATGATGTTCGAGTGTATGTATGTATGTATGTATGTATGTACGTACGTACGTATGTAAATATTCTGTAACTTTTGAACGGATGAACCGATTTTGATCGTTAAGGTGTCATTCGACGCGGTTTGTTATTTACTGTAAGCACTAAAACCTTGAGCTTAATCAGAAGGGTACGTTCGGAGATAATCCAAAAATAAAATTTTTTCAAACATGTTTTTTTTTAATAACTTTTAATTCGCTCGATGGATTGACTCCAAAATCTAATCAGCTCTAAAACTTCATAAGCCGCGTCGACTGCTACCTCAACCATAAAAATCGGTTCATTCATTCAAGAGAAACCGTGAACGAAAGAATTAAAAAAAAAAACAATTTTTTTTAGTTTTTTTGAAATTTCTCAAAAACGACTCTATAAGTCAATTTTAAAATTTGATCAGCTCTAGAACTCAATAAAACGCGTTGATTGCTACCTCAACCGTTGCAATCGATGAATTCGTTCGAGAGATATCGTTGGAGAAAAAATGGTAGAAAACGATATTTTTCAAAAACAAAGGCATACAAAAGTATTTTCGAGCTCGAAAATGTATTCTTAACAATGTTTTCGAGCTCAAGGAGCTCGAAAGCTGCGGGAAGTTTTGGGGCCGGCCCCCAGGGTCAACTGACAGACCGATTTTTTTTATTCAACCGATGTAGTATATGTTTCTTGAAGTAAGAAATATTTTCTTAAAGTGAGAAAAATAAATATTTTGCCCCGATATATAATCAATTGTCCGAAAAGTAAAATATTCTTTTTTGAAGAATAATTTATTTTGAATCAAGATGATTTGTGACTCGAGTCAAGAATTAAAAGTACTCGACTTGATGATAAAAAATCTAGTTAAGTATTTTGTTGTGTTGCTGCAAGTAAGCGTAGACGTTTGAACCAACAACAACTGCACTCACGGCTCAACGCGAAAATTCTCTTGGGAAAGCTAACTGTACTATACTAAAATGGCGGTAGTGTAGACTCTACATTGTACAGTGTGCTTACTGGGTATGGGTAAAGTGAACGAACGTTCAGGAAATGGGCGGGTAGCATAACTGGTAAAGCTCTTGCGTGATGCTGAATCGGTCTGGGTTCGATTCCTACCATAAGCAAACAAGGTGTCATTCGACGCGGCTTGTTATTTACTATAAGCACTAAAACCTTGAGCTTAATCGGTAGGGTACGTTCGGAGATATTCCAAACATAAAATTTTTTCAAAAATGTTTTTTTTGAATCACTTTTAATTCGCTCGATAGATTGATTTCAAAATCCGTTCAGCTCTAAAACTTTATAAGCCGCGTCGAATGCCACCTCAACCATCAAAATCGATTTATTCGTTCAAGAGAAACCGTGAACGAAAGAATTCAAAAAAAATTTTTTTTTTAGTTTCTTTAAATTTCTTAAAAACGACTCGATAAATCAATTTTAAAATTTGATCAGCTCTAGAACTCAATGAAACTTGTCGATCGCCACCTCAACCGTTGCAATCGGTGAATTCGTTCGAGAGATATTGTTGGAGAAAAAATGGTAAAAAACGTTAATTATTTTTCAAAAACAAAGGCACTCAAAAGTATTTTCGCGCTCGAAGAGCTCGAAAATGTATTCTCGACAATGTTTTCGAGCTCAAGGAGCTCGAAAACTGCGGAAAGTTTTGAGGCTGGCCCGCAGGGTTAACTGACAGACCGATTTTTTTTTATCAATTTCATGTTTCTGAAGCGATAGGTAGATCCTTAAAATTTTTGATCAAAAGATCTAAAAACTAGATTCTTAAAGCTTCAAAATCCTATTTTTCAATTCCCGATACGACTACGTCGCCTTTTTGCTATTCATGTTTTGTATTATCAAAATATTCATTTCAAATCATTTCTAAGCGATTCAGCAAAAAAAAAATTTGTATGCCTTTTTAGTTATAATGGTATATCTACATATATATCATATACCTTTTTGGCATTAGGGACGCAATTTGATGAAATATGATACACAAAAAAAAAAAGGATATCTTGGCGCAAGAAATTTTTTCTTGCTGCAAGAATATTTTTGCAATTTTGAATGAAAACGAAAATTTTCTTGTGTTAAGAACAAAATTTTCTTAAATTTAGTCATCTTGGCATAAGATTTTTTTTTTTATTTAACCGATATAGTAGTATATGTTTCTTGAAGTAAAAAATATTTTCTTAAAGTGAGAAAAATAAATATTGTGCCTCGATACATAATCAATTGTCCGAAAAGTAAAATATTCTTTCTTAAGGAATAATTCATTTCGAATCGAAATGATTTGTGACTCGAGTCAAGAATTAAAAGTACTCAACTCAATGTCTTGGCTTAAGGATTTTGTTGTGTTGCGGCAAGTAAGCATAGACGTTTGAACCAACAGCAACTGCGCTCACGGCTCAACGCGAAAATTCTCTTGGGAAAGCTAACTGTACTATACTAAAATGGCGGTAGTGTAGATTCTACATTGTACAGTGTGCTTACTGGATATGAGTAAAGTGAACGAACGTTCAGGAAATGGTCGGGTAGCATAACTGGTAAAGCTCTCGCGTGATGCCGAATCGGTCTGGGTTCGATTCCTACCATGAGCAAACAATTTATTTTTCTCAATTTGTTCATAAGCCATTGAATCGACAGTTAATTCCTGATCCCCTCTACTGCTGCATAGTGATGTTCTGAATATACGTATACACTTTCCTACTTGACAACATTTAATATTTATATTAGGTTAAATTCACTCAAAAACATAGATCGATATATTTTTTAACTTCCCGCTAAAAAAATCGAAGATTTTCAAAAATTTCGGGAAGTTATTGTTTTTACCCCGATTTGTGAAAATCGAAATTCCAACAGATGTCGACGTTTTTAGGTTCTAGGAAGCTATTCTGACTAAATTCCAGATGATGTCCGAGTGTATGTATGTATGTATGTACGTACGTACGTACGTATGTAAATATTCTGTAACTTTTGAACGGATAAACCGATTTTGATCGTCCAATTGTTAATTACTATAAGCACTGAAAACTTGAGCTTAAAAGCTAGGGTACGTTCAGAGATATTTCAAAAATAAAATGTTTTTTTCGAATAACTTTTAATTCGCTCGATGGATTGATTCCAAAAGCTAATCAGCTCTTACATTCTATAAACCGCGTCAAATGCTATCTCAACCATCAAAATTGGTTCATTCGTTCAAGAGAAACCGTGAACGAAAGGATTCAAAAAAAATTTTTTTTTTAGTTTTTTTGAAATTTTTCAAAAACGACTCGATAAATCAATTTTAAAATTTGATCAGTTCTAGAACTCAATAAAAAGCGTTGATTGCCACCTTAACCGTTACAATCGGTGAATTCGTTCGAAAGATATCGTTGGAGAAAAAATGGTAAAAAACGTTATTTTTGAAAAACAAAGGTATACAAAAGTATTTTCGAGCTTGAAGAGTTCGAAAATTTATTCACAACAATGTTTTCGAGCTCAAGGAGTTCGAAAACTGCGGGAATTTTTGGAGCTAGCTTACAGGGTCAACTGACAGACCGATTTTTTTACTTGGTTAGAAACAAAATAAATTTGACTTAACATAAATATTCTTAAACGAAGATTATTGAACTTAAATTAAAATTTAATTTTTCTCTATACAATTTTTTTATAATATTAGTCGAAGAAAATGTTATTGGATTAAAAAAACCTAATTCATCAGTCCAAGAATAAAAAATGAAGGCAAAAATTATTTTGGGCCAAGTCAACCTTTTTTTCTGTGTATAGGGGCGGGAGGGGGGAGGGCAAAAGGGGGTACCTATGGAAATACTAAGTTCTCGATGACTAAAATACGCCGAATCTTTTTGTTTTTAATGACATTCAAGGTAAATAGACAAAATTTTTAGCTGCCGTTATAAAATAAAATTTTTATTTTTGGCGGGCAAAATGGGGTACCCTTAAAAAAAGTTGAAAATGAAAATTCTGAAAATTGATCAAATTTCATTAAATTAAATTTTTTTTTATGTAAAATACATAGAGAAAAATTACATTTTACAACATTGGTGGATACGAAGGCAGAAAAAAATTTTTTCGTGGGGCAGAGAAGCCCCCCTCCAAAAAATCATAATTTTTTTTATTTTTTTTTTTTTCAATTGAATTGTAATTAATTAAAAAATGAAATATTATTTCCGAATATTTTTAGTGGCCTAACTTGCCCCAGCTATAGAAAATCAGTCGAAAAATGAATTAACATATTAATTTTTTTTTAATTTGACGATAAAAATATGAAAGAATCATTTTTCAGAACTTTGGGCTGGTCCATTCTGCCCCAGGTGTCATGCGTAGGGCTTAAAATACGCAAATACATCGGATGTACCGTAATTAGACGAAAAGAAAAAAATTTTTTTTTTCACCAAATTTTGGGGGTACCCCGTTTTGCCTACCCTACCCCCTTTTGCCCCCCTCAACCCTATATATTTCAATTGTCAGTAGCATTTAATTTGATTTCCTCATCAGGTTGAAAAAAAAATACACAGACCTACTTTTGTTTTATTTTTTAGATTGACCTACACATAAGTGACTTTTTTCACGGGCTCTGGTTAATTTTGATTTAGGAAAATAATTTTTTTCGTTAGTATGTTTCACTTGATTTCGATTCTATTCCCGGGTCAAAAAATTAGATCTGTTTTAAAATACATGATAAATTCAAACATTTTTTCTTTAACTCAAGTTTATAAATCATATTAATTTTTTATAGGAATTTAATCTGTTTTTGTCTGTACTAGTCATTATCCAGGCCAATATCAGACTTATTTTCGTATGATATTTAGTCGGTTTAAATCGCATTTAGACTAAAAACAAACTTTTTTATTATAATTATTGGTCTATGTTCAATTGTTTTTAAGGACAAAAACAGGACTTTTTATAAATATGAATTATAATTATATTAATAATAATCTAAGTTTATAAATTTTTTTTAATCTTCTTGGTATTTGAAACATGCAAATGCGCTTCCGTAATAAGATGTCACACGGCGAAAATGTTGGTTCGAAACCTACCAATTTTTATTATGTTGTCGACCAAACTTGAAACAGGTAGTGAAGCATTCAAAAAATTATTGTGCTCTTATAAAAAATGATTATGCTGTATTACAATACTTATTAGACGCGAGAAGCTTTTCGAAAAGCTTCAAAATCAATTATTTTCATACATTATCATAATTTTGATGCCGCATAATAATTTTTTATAAGAGCATAGTAATTTTTTGGATGCTTTACTTACTGTTTCAAGTTTGGTCGACAACATAATTAAAATTGGTAGGTTTCGAGCCAACATTTTTCCCCGTGGCACGAGAATTTTGATGTTTTCTTATGCCAAAATATTTTCGATTTTATCCGGTAAATAAGAAAAATTTCTTGACATTTTAAGAGTTGTTTTACCACTTTTATTCAATGCTATAAATATTTCGTCAAGACAACTAAAAATTAAGTTGTCAAATTTTCATTAACTGCCGACATTTTTAAACAAAAGATACTAAATAAAGAGTAAATAAAATATAATCAATTCTGTAGCTTAAGATTTTTTTTATAAATATTGTTCATTAATAAAAATTTTATAAGTCCATGATTTAATCTAGTTTTGTCTTTATAAATTTTCAGAACTAAAATTTTTTAAAGTTCAGAAATTAATCTACTTTAGTCTGCCCGTAACGCGATTGTTTTTTAATATAACAGGTTGAGAACAGCTTAAAATTTTTGTAAAAGATTAGAAACAGATCAAATTTTTCGACCTGGGTTGAAACTGTAATAACACATATAT
Source organism: Microplitis deprimator (assembly GCA_964016945.1). NCBI lineage: Eukaryota > Metazoa > Arthropoda > Insecta > Hymenoptera > Braconidae > Microplitis > Microplitis deprimator. Next base: position 1,303,130 of record OZ024713.1, read on the forward strand.
TATTTATGCTTAATTTATCTGTATTTACTAACTGTTGCGAATTTATTTTGAATCCAATGTACATTGCACAGTATACGGGTGTGTGCATGTGTGTGTTGTGGTGTGTGCGATGTCTGTGTGTATGCGAATGTGTGCGTGTGTGCACTTGCGAGTGTGTGTCGTGTATATGAATACTTGTGTGTGAGTATACGGGTGTGTGCGAAGTGTGCATGCGGGTGTTCTGGTATGTGCGTGTGCGGATATGTGCATGTCCGTGTGCGAGTGTGTGCGCGTGCGAGTGTGTGTTTTCGGGTGTGTGTGTATGCGTATGCGAATATGTTCGTTTGTGCGTGCACGCGTGCGGGCGTGTGTAAGTGTACGTGTGCGTGTGTGTGTCCAAATATGTGTGTGTGTCTGTGTGTGCGTATCAACTGATCAGTAATGTAATCGCGAGTTTGCACTTCGATTATATTTAGTGGAGTTATATTTTATTATTTATATGTACAAGACTCTTCTCTGGAGTGAATTTCACTTCGGAGGAATTAAATTAATAAAAAATTATCTGCTCCGCAAAAACTCCCCTTCGAAGTGAATTTCACTCCGAGGGGAGTGAATAATTAAAAATTTATTCACTCCGCATTCACTCCGAATTTAATCCGCATTTATTCCGCGAATTTTTTACAGTGCATGGGGCATTCCACGCCAAATCGACTACTTTCTAACCCGACCCCTTTAGATTTGGCTGAAAATTTTTTCTCTTTTTTTGAAAAAAATGGCTTTTTTTATATTATGTGACTATAACTTTTTCAAAATTCGACTGATTCGGGCGTTTTTTTTTCAAAATTTTTGTTTTTAAATAAACTTTTCGAAAAAAATGCAAAAAACTTATTGCAACTTATCTTCTGTTTTTTTTTTTAGATTTTTGGAAAAAATCCAAAATTTTTCGATGTTTGCCATTTTTGATTTTTTTTCATTATATAAAACTTTGACATTTCTGGCAAATCCTCAAATTTTTTCAGTGATGTTTTTTCGATTTTTACTTTTTTTTTCCTATTGAAAAAAAATTTTCTTTTAACTAGCCTTATTTCTCATAACACCATGCTAATAAATTTTGAGAGTGTTCAAAGAACTTTTAGATCTAGAAAAAACAATAAATTTAAATAGTTATCAAAGAAATTTGATTCTTTTCCAAAAAAATCAAGTTAAAGAATAGAAGGACGTTCTGAATAATTTATTTATATATTTTTCTGAAAACTGCATTAAAAAACGAAGAAAATGAAAGAAAAAGTTTCTGCTTGGTCTATTTTTTGACAAATGCTGGAAATTGAAATGAAATTCTTCTTCACTCATTTTTTTATGGTTAATAGAATTTGTAGCATGGTGCTATGAGAAATAAGGCTAGTTAAAAGAAAATTTTTTTTTCAATTGGAAAAAAAAAATCAAAATCAAAAAAACATCACTGAAAAAATTTGAGGATTTGCTAGAAATGTCAAAGTTTTGTATATTAAAAAAAAATCTAAAATGGTAAACATCGAAAAATTTTGGATTTTTTCCAAAAATCTAAGAGAAAAAAACATAGAAGATAAGTTGCAACAATTTTTTTTCGGAAAGTACATTTAAAAACAAAAATTTTGAAAAAAAACGTCCGAATCAGTCGAATTTTAAAAAAGTTATAGTTATATACACTAGCGCAAAAAATTAAAGGAACAGAAAAATTTTATAAGATTTTTAGTGATTTTTGGAAGGCTGCAACTTGGTGAAAAATAATCGTATCGAGATTTTACAAAAAACATTTTATAGCTTGAAATCTCTAGTTTCAGTGCATTTTATTCAAAATTTTTTAAGAGCTCCGGCTATTGCGTAAACATGAGAAATATCGCGAGACATAAAATTTCTAAACTTTTTTTATTTTTTCCGAAGAGCCCACGGACCGCGGAAAAATTCTGTCAACTAAACCAATGCATAGATCGTTTAGCAAATTTATTCAGCTTCAATTTGGCATTTTTTTGAACCTCGTAGGACGATTCGTCTTAGAGATATCAACCTTCAAACAAAAAATGATCTTCTTGGCAATAATCATTGATATTTCAGAATGATCGCACAGTAAGTTGAAGGGTGGCGTTAAATTCTAGAATAAATTCCTTACAAGAACCTCTTATAATTTTTTGAAAAAAAAAAAAATTTTTTTCATTTTTAACATCCATTAGAAGTAAGTTCAAAAAAATGGCTTTTTTTGCTTATTTAGTAAATCAACCGCTACTCTGCAAATATCGATAAAAAAAATAATGTTGCCAGGGACTTTTTTAGCTTAATGTACCCCCAAGAGCCCTGTAAATTTTCAAAATGATCTATCAAACTGTTTTTTGGGAATCATCGATCAAAGTTTTGCTAATTAATTAAAGGAACAAGTTTTGTTCCTTTAATTGTGAAATCATAATCGACATGGAAAAATAATTTTTTTTCGACGTTTCTTCAATTTTTGCGTTCGTTACTCACCAAATGCAAAGAAAAGACGATTTACTAAAAAGTCAAAAAAGCCATTTTTTTGTACTTACTTCTAATGGATGTTAAAAATAAAAAAAATTTTTTTTTTTTCAAAAAATGATAAGAGGTTCTTGTAGGGAATTTATTCAAGTATTTAACGCCGCCCTTCAACTTACTGTGCGATCATTCTTAAACATCGATGATTATTGCCAAGAAGATCATTTTTTGTTTGATAGTTGATATCTCTGCGACAAATCGTCCTACGAGGTTTAAAAAAATGCCAAATTGAAGCTGGATAAATTTGCTAAACGATCTATGCATTGGTATAGTTGAAAGAATTTTTCCGCGGTCCGTGGGCTCTTCGGAAAAAAAAAAAAAAGTTTAGAAATTTTTTGTCTCGCGATATTTCTCATGTTTGCGCAATAGCCGGAGCTCTTAAAAAATTTAAAAAAAAAATGCACCGAAACAAGTGATTTTAAGCTATAAAATGTTTTTTTTTAAATCTCGATACGATTTTTTTTCACCAAGTCACAGCCTTCCAAAAATCACTAAAAAATTTATAAAATTTTTCTGTTCCTTTGATTTTTTGCGTAAGTGTAATATAAAAAAAGGCACTTTTTTCAAAAACTTATAACTTTTTTTGGTTGAGTGAAAAAATTATGAGAAACGTTTTTGATGGGCTAGAAAAAGAAAAAAACGAGTGAGCCTCACTTACATAAGGTCACAATAGAAGTTAAACTTTTTCAATAATTAAGTCGGTCTAAATAAATAAATAAATTAATATATATATATATATATATATATATATATATTAGATCTTGTCGGATAGTATAGCATCGGGAAAAAAGAAATCTCTGAAAATAAAACTATGTATAACTAGTTTTCTACTAAATGTAAAAATTTAAAAAACAATAACTTGTAAGAAGAAAATTCAATATTTCAAAATATATTCATGTTAATTAAATGTAAAATTATAAATATGAATTGTAAAATGACGGAATAAAAAAAAGCCCCAATAAAAAAAATCTCTAGATTTGTAAACCACTAAAAAAAAAACATGGTCACTATCTAAAAATTTGTGAATAATTTTTGTGTATATTTGAAAATATTTATAATTAAAAAGATCTGAATTAAAAAGTTGATAAAAAAGTAATTACTATAAATAAAGATATACCTCCATAAAAATTACTGTATAAAATTTAATTTCAATGAATAAAAACATAAATAATTTTGAAAAACTGTAATTATAAAAGTATAAAATCATTTAAATCTATTTAAACTATTTTCTTTAATTGAATAAATGAATAAATGAAAGTATGTAATTTTAAAGAGAACAAAAAAAAAAAACTACTAAAAAAAAAAAATTCTAAAAACAAACATTTGCACAACTAAACATGGATATAAAAAAATTAATTGTTTTTGAACATCTCGATAAATAAAATATCTATAAAAAATCGACTGTTTTTTCGAACATCTTTATAAAATATGACATCTATAATCAAATCTAATTTGATATTTTATTTATCGAGATGTTCAAAAACAATTAATTTTTTATAGATATTTTATTTATCGAGATGTTCATTTTTACTTAATTTTCTTCTATGCATGTTTAGTTATGCGAATGTTTGTTTTTAGAATTTGTATTTTTATAGTATTTTTTTTTTTTAGTTCTCTTTGAAATTACATACTTTTGTTCATTCATTTATTCAATTAAAGAAAATATTTTAAATATATTTAAATGACTTTATACCTTTATAATTACAGTTATTTTTAATTTTTTATGTTTTTATTCATTGCAATTAAATTTTATACGGTAATTTATATGGAGGTGTGTCCTTATTTATAGAAATTACTTTTTATTAACTTTGTAATTTAGTTCTTTTTAATTATAGATATTTTCAAGTATACACTAAAGATCTTTACAAATTTTTAAATACTGACCATATTTTTTTTAGTGACTTATTTTACAATACATATTTATAATTTTACATTCAATCAGTATACATGTATTTTTACATTTAGTAGAAAACTAGTTATACATATTTTGATTTTCAGAGATTTTTCTTTCCCGAAGCTATACTACCCGACAAGATCTAATGGCCAATATTGTATATATATATATATATATATATATATATATATATATATATATATATTAGGGTGTGTCATTTCGGAGCAACATTTTTTTTTTCCAAGTGCATGTGGAAAAAATCATAGTTCAACTCAAAAAAAAAAATTTCGCGCAAGAAAAAAAATTCTATGTCGATTACGGACCTAGCTCATTGAAAGATTCGATTTTCCCATTTAAATAACACGGGAAAATTTTTTTTTTTAGCTTTAAGTATTGTTAACTCTAACTAATCAATAGATCAAATAGACTAATACATATTGTTGTAGGAAATTGAACGCTTTATAAATAAGGTCTCATATAATTTTTCGATAAATCCACCTGTTCGAATGTTATTGGAGCTCGAAGTAAAGTTGGAGATCTTTTTTCTTTTCCGGCAAAACTATCAGTCTTATCACAAAATGTTATGAATTATTTTTTGTTGACAATTTTACTTTCTACAAATAATTATCAGTTAAGTTTTTCCAAATTCCGCATCGTTCTCTAGTTATTTCCATTTTAATGTCGAGCTTTTGAAATCGATCAGAACCACATTTTCAAGAGCTTGATATTAAAAGAAAAATAAATAGAAAACAATGCGGAATTTGAAAAAACTTTACTGATAATTATTTGTAGAGAATAGAATTTTCATCATAAAAGATTCTACAACATTTTGTGATTAGTCTGATAGTTTCACCAGAAAAGTAAAAAGATCACCAACTTTACTTCGAGCTCCAATAACTTTTGAACAGATGGATTTATCGAAAAATGATAAGCGACCTTTCTTGTAGAGCGTTCAATTTCCGACAAAAGTTTGTATTAGTCTATTCGATCTAATAATTTGATAAAAAGTTAACAATACTTTACGCTAAAAAAAAAATTTTCCTGTGTTATTTAAATGGGAAAATCGAATCTTTCAATGAGCTAGGTCCGTAATCGACATAGAATTTTTTTTCTTGCGCAAAATTTTTTTTTTGTGTTGAACTATGATTTTTTCCACATGCACTTAAAAAAAATAAATGTTGCTCCGAAATGACACGCCCTAATATATATATATAGGGAAGGGGGGGAGGGGAAAAAGAGGGTACCTGTGGAAATACTAAGTTTTCGATGACTAAAATACACCAAATCTTTTTGTTTTTAATGACATTCAAGGTAAATAGACAAAATTTTTTGCTGCCGTTATAAAATAAAATTTTTATTTTTGGCGGGTAAAATGGGGTACCCTGAAAAAAAGGTGGAAAAAAAAAAAAATTCTGAAAAATGATCAAATTTCAGTAAATTAAATTTTTTTCTATGTAAAATACATAGAAAAAAATTACATTTTACAACATTGGTGGATACGAAGGCAGAAAAAATTTATTTTGTGGGGCAGAGGAGCCCCCCTCCAAAAAATGATAATTAATTTTTTTTTTTTTGAATTGAATTGTTATCAATTAAAAAATAAAATGTTATTTCCGAATATTATTAGTGGCCCAACTTGCCCCAACTATAGAAAATCAGTCCAAAAATGAATTAACATATTAATTTTTTTTTAATTTGACGATAAAAATATGAAAGAATCATTTTTTCGATTTTTCGGCTGGTCCATTTTGCCCCAGGTGTCATACGTAGGGCTTAAAATGCGCAAATACATCAGATATACAGTAATTAGACGAAAAAAAAAAATTTTTCTTTTCACCAAATTTTGGGGGTACCCCGTTTTGTCTACCCTACCCCCTTTTACCACCCTCACCCCTATAGTCCAGTCGGTCTGGAAAAAAAAGTGGTTTATTGGCAACTTTTCGAGAAAATGGTCCGATTTTGAATTTTTTTTTCTTAAAATACTCAGAAAAATATACTAAACATTTGTGTGTACGTGGGAAGGCTTGCTTTTTTTTTGTTTAAAAAATAGAGTTTTTTCGTTGAGCTTTAAATTAAAATATCTCCGAAACTAAGCAAAAGTAGTCGAGACATGCTGTGTATGAAATTTAGAGAATTCAATAACGAACAAAATGAGCCCAACCCGATGTCTCTACGGCCATTAGTTTTCGAGATATTAATTTTTTAATTAAAAAAAACGTGGTTCCGCTCGAGCGCTTATAAACAAATGGCTGTAATTCCTCGAAAAATCATTTGATTCACTTTGTTTTTTTTTTAATTACACCTATTGTTGTCTGCTATAAGCAAAAAAATTAGCTAAGCTCAAAAAATTTTTTTTGAATTTATATGAATTATTTTGAATTTTTCGAATTTCTGCATTAAAAAATAGTTAAAATAAGAAAAAAAATATTTTATTTGCATATAAAAATTTTACGAGCACCAAAGAATCGATGTGAAAGAAAATTGTTTTTTAAAATTTTTTTTTGTACAAAAATTTAGCTTACAAGTTTAAAAAAATATGAGCTCTACGGGGACTTGAACTCAACTCCGAGATAGTGCGCGTGCGCTATTCCCCTCAAACCGTTGTCGGAGAAAAATGGGGGAAATAATAATAATGTGAGGCAAATAATAATAATAGTAAGCGGCCGCTCATATACTCGGAGTAATTTGGTAATTTATCTTTTTTGTAATTTATTTTTTTAAAGACTTAATCAACTTTTAAAAAATCTATTCGACGATATAGGTATCAATCGTTTCCAAATTTTATGAATCGCCCAGAAAACCTAACGACAAATAATCGATTTCTAAAAAGTTAACTAATTTTTTTTTAGAAACAAATAAGTAAATAAACTTTTAAAAAATCGGTCTTTTAACAATGAGTTATTCGATCGATTCATGAAATTTAGAATCGATTGATACCTATATTGTCGAATCGATTTTTAAAAAGTTAATTAAGTCTTTAAAAAAAAAAAAATAAATTACAAAAAAGATAAATAACCAAATTACTCCGAGTATATGAGCGGCCGCTTACTATTATTATTATTTGCCTCACATTATTATTATTTCCCCCATTTTTCTCCAACAACGGTTCGAGGGGAATGACGCACGCGCACTATCTCGGAGTTGAGTTCAAGTCCCCGTAGAAATCATATTTTTTTAAACTTGTAAACTAAATTTTCGTACCAAAAAAAATTAAAAAAAAAATTTTTTTTTTTCACATCGATTCTTTGGTGCTGGTAAAATTCTTATATGAAAATAAAATATTTTTTTTCTTATTTTAACTATTTTTTAATGCAGAAATTTGAAAAACTCAAAATAATTCATATAAATTCAAAAAAATTTTTTTGAGCTTAGCTAATTTCTTTGCTTATAGCAGACAACAATAGCTGTGATTAAAGAAAAACGAAGTGAATCGAATGATTTTTCGAGGAATTACAGCCATTTGTTTATAAGCGCTCGAGCGGAACCGCGTTTTTTTTAATTAAAAAATTAATATCTCGAAAACTATTGGTCGTAGAGACATCGGGTTGGGCTCATTTTGTTCGTTATTGAATTCTCTAAATTTCATACACAGCATGTCTCGACTACTTTTGCTTAGTTTCGGAGATATTTTAATTTAAAGCTCAACGAAAAAACTCTATTTTTTAAACAAAAAAAAAGCAAGCCTTCCCACATGCACACAAATGTTTAGTATATTTTTCTGAGTATTTAAAAAAAAAAAAAATTAAAAATCGGACCATTTTCTCAAAAAGTTGCCAACAAACCACTTTTTTTTCCAGGCCGACTGGACTACTATATGTATATATATGAATAACGTGGTTAAATTACGACGCATGCGCACAACACTCGTCCATTCTACTCGACTGTTCTCAACTCCCCCCACTCTTTAAAATATATAAGGCTTGCCATACAAGCAATTCTCCTTCTCGCGTATTCTAAACTTTCACTCAATGTTTCTCCTCTGTCGCTACCTCCCCTTTTCCGCCTCAAATCATTCAATTTTAGCCTCCGTAAAGAAGTTTCACTTTTTTTTTTTTAAATATCTTCATAAATACACATTTTCAAAAAAACAGCAATGGAACGTTTCTTGTCAAGAATTTAATTTTCTACAAAACTGTTCTAATGGCCAACACTAAGATGCAGTCTTGGCACAGCGCTGTCACTCAAGCTTGGCTGGGTGTTATCATTTCGATGCTTAGACAGACTTGGACCAAGCTTGGATTTCAAGCTTTCCCCAGAGTAAATAAGTCTTGCGCCAAGCTTCGGCCAAGCTTGGGTCTATTGTTTCTTCCTATAAGGGAACTCTCTTTCTATTATTAGCACTTTCACTTGACCTTGAAAATAAGCATCACCTACCTTTTCCGATTATTAGTTTTCCCTTTGAAGCCCTCAAGTTTTTTTGCATGAAAGTTATTGAAATAAAATATTCAGTTTGAAAATAAATTTTTTCTCTACAATTTTCATATCTACTCAATACATTTTTAAAAATTTGTATTCAAAATATTTTATTACAAATTTAAATTTTTCAAAAAAATTCTAAAATCTTTTTTTTTTTTTACTTAAAATATTTTTCAATTTATTACGTCATTGCGCTAGAAAAATGTCCACGTGTTCATTATAAAGATCAGATTTTTCTCTCCCATATTTTACAATCATTAAATTAATTTTCCATAATAAATTTTCTTCTAATTAATTTAAAAAAATATTTGCTGAAAAAATCTAAAAAATTTATTTTCCGAAAAAAAACGGACTTATTACGTTTAATTATTTCTTTCCAATCGACCTCTGTCACTAAGTTTATAAAAAAATTAAATTATCTAATTTCAAAATTTTGCTTTCTTCGTTTTGGGCCAAAATTTTTTTTATCAAAATTAAAATAAAAATAAAAAAAAAACAATTAGATTGAAAATATTTACATACTACAAAAAAAAAAAAAAAAAATTATTCTTGTTCTTGTAAATTTTAAAAAGATTGTAAAATTCAACAGATGGAATTTAAAAAAAAAAGTATCGATTTTTACAGCCGACAGACGAAAATTTACTCAGACATCAAAAGATACGCGTATTCAAACATCAAAAAATCTAACATCAATTTAAAACCTCTCGATTTTCGATCCATATATATATATATATATATATATATATATATATATATTAGGGTGCTTCGTTTAAAACGACAATTTTTTTTTCTAGCTCCCATCCCGAAATTTTGTTGGAAATACCCCCAAAAAAATTCTCAGAGAATTTGAGCCCTTAATATTAATATTAAGTACTCTACCACAGCGTGTGAAGATTTCCCATTTAAAATACATGTAAACTTGGGTTTTTATTTTTTAAACTTCTATAACTCCGCGGCATTTTATGATATCATCTCGTCCAAAGTCGTGATTTTCTCAGAATTAAATGTTCTACAAAAGTACCTATTATCGCGAAGTCGTAACTCATACGGGTTGGGTAGTCCGGACCAATAAAACGAATTTTTTCATAGAATTCTTGTTTTTTCTCTCATTATCGCATAAACAACAAGACCTACAGAAAAAATGCAGAAGACTATTTTATAGAAAATTCAATTTCCTACAAAAAAGGCCTGTAGCCTCGAATCACTCGGATTGATATTTTCTGATATATTAATTATTGAAGTTTACGTAGCATTGAATTCCCATAAAATGTCAAATCAAATCTTAGAAAATATTGATTTTTTATTTGACTAACATCTCAGAAAATATCAATCTGAGTGATTCGATGCTGAGGACCTTCTTTGTAGAAAATTAAATTTCCTACAAAATTGTCATTTGCATTTTTTCTGTAGGTCTTGTTGTCTATGAGATAATGAGAGAAAAAACAAGAATTTCATGAAAAAATTCGTTTTATTGGTCCGGACTACCCCGCCCGTATGAGTTACGACTTCGCGATAATAGGTACTTTTGTAGAACATTTAATTCTGAGAAAATCCCGTTTTTGGCGAGATGATATAAAATGCCGCGGAGTTATAGATATTTAAAAAATAAAAACCCAAGTTTAAGTGTATTTTAAATGGGAAATCTTCACACGCTGTGGTAGAGTACTTAATATTAATATTAAGGGCTCAAACTCTCTAAGAATTTTTTCGGAGGTATTTCCAACAAAATTTAGGGATGGGAGCGAAAAAAAAAATAGTCGTTTCAAACGAAGCACCTTAATATATATATATATATATATATATATATATATATATATATATATACAGTCTGTCCTAAACTACCCTGATAGCCACTCTAGCTTGACATTGATAGTAATTTGACGTTGAAAAAATAACCTGAAATTTGCTGCCCGAATTTGCCGACAATTTGACAGCAAAAGTTAGAAAGAAAAATTTGCGGTTAATTTTTTCTCAATTGAGAGGTTACTTTTTACTAAGATAAAAAAAGTCGGTCATGTTCATTCTTACCCTTTCAGAAGGTAAGCAAATTTATACAAAAAAACGTTTACAACCCTGATAGCCAAGTTGGCCGCAACTTATCGACAACCTACTGTCGCAACCTGTCATCAAGTTGGCCGTAACTTGTCGACAACCTACTGCCGCAACCTGTCGCCAAGTTGGCCGCAAAAGTTGGCAATTCCATAAGTTGACGGCAACTTTCTGAGCAACTTGTCGGCAACTTCAGCTCGTGTAACCATTGCCGACAACTTGGCTACAAGTTGCTCAGAAACTTGGTGACAGGTTGCGGCAGTAGATTGTCGCCAAGTTGCTGAGCAAGTTGTAGCCAACTTGTATAGTCAACAGTTACACAAGCTGAAAGTTGTTGACAACTTGTCGTCAAGTTCGTCGCAACTCAGGTACACCAACTTTCTGATCAGAATCTCTGGCTATCAGGGAATTTGAGGGTAAAAAAATACTTTACAATTTTTAAAGTCAAATTAACAATAAATTGATGTAAAAATTTGCCTGAAAATTGATGACTACTTTTTTCTAGTCAACTTTTGAAGTGAATTTGCATTCTAATCTGTGCAGTAAATTTACATCAAATTGTATAACAAGTTGCACACAAATTGACGTTAAAAACGGACAAATCTGAAGTTGACGGAAATTTGAAGAAAAATTCAAGAAAACTTTTGTAAAGTAAACTTTTGTTAAAGCAAACTGTGCTAGTAGGGTAGCCAACGTCTAGTAAGTTTTCCATTGGTTCTTTTATGACAAGTATACCAACTGGTATAGGTATTTGTTCAACAATTGTCAACAGTGATAGTGATGGTAAATATACCTAGTATAAACGAAAGAGCATATTTCTTCTAAGAGTAAGGTTAGTATCAATTCAACACGAAGAAAGGTATTTTTTTTCTTGTTTTTTAAATTACTTGATTACAAAAAAAAAAGATAATTTCAATTAAAAAAATATTGTTATCAATTATTTTTTTATTTTCGTATTTCAATATATTTTTTACTTTTTTAATTTCTTTTTTGCACGACTCATGATGCGAAGCATCAGAGGGTGCTTTACGATCGAAAAATTTTTTTCGCCTCACTTCGGCAAGTATTTCAATTATTATACCCTTGTTAGTTCACGGAATTAAGATAAATTGCATACTATTTTGAAGATAATTTAATGAAGATTAATTCCAGACTTTTCAAAAATTTATTTAGTTCAATAAAAATGGAAAAAACATCAAAATAGTTTAAAAAAATTTCCTGTCCGTCAAGTATGAAACCCGTATACACGATAAATTGCGAAAAAATCCAGTAATTGAATCAAATTTCGTTTTTTAGAATTCTTTGAACGATTTGTAGGTTCTCTATTGCAAATGACTAGATAACTCAGTGCCGTTCAATTACAATTAATAAAAGAATAAAAAATGCTGTATAACTACATCTATACATATCTATGTAAAATTAACATGGATGGTAATATATCTATACATTATACGTACATTTATTCCACCAGGGGCGCTTGCACATTATCGTCCTACTACAGCTGTTTTTTTTTGCTAATTGGTAAGCCTGAATTTTTTCTCAATTCAATTTTTTGAATTCATTGTTTTCACCCTGATTTTCGAAAATCGAGTTTTCATCAGATGTCGACGTTTTGAGGTCCTAGGAAGCTATTCTGACTATTCTTAGAATGATATCCGAGTGTCTGTATGTATGTATGTATGTGTGTGTGCGCGCGTGTGTGTGTGTGTGTGTCAATGTATGTGTGTGAATGGCTCATAACTTTTTAACTAATTAACCGATTTGGATGGTTAAGGTGGCAATCGAAAGAGCTTGTTAGCCATCAACTTTCCTGAAAATGTCAGATCATTCGATCATCGAAGTAGACTCGAAAGTATTTGCGAGTTACGGAAAAAAAAAATTTTTTTTTTTAGTTTTTTATTGATTTCTTAGAAATGAGTTAAACGAACGATTCCAAAATCTAATCAGCTCTAGAACTTAATAAAACGCGTAAATTGCCATCTTAATCATTTCAATCGGTTCGAGAAATATCATTGGAGAAAGAAATGGTGAAAACAGGATTTTCCCAAATATCATCGAAACGGCTGAACCAATCAATTCCAAATTTTCATCAGCTTGAGAATTCAAGAAAATGCGCCGATTGCTACCTTAAACGTCAAAATCGGTTAATTAGTTCAAATGATATCGGTGTTTAAAAGTTAAAAAAATAATAAAATGTTATTTTTTCCAGATAAATCAGAATGTGCTAAAATGTGTCTGAAATCATACCAACTCTTTCTCTTTATAGTCTCTTTCGATCATCATATAATATCATCTACGTTGATCTTTAGATTTAATCATATTGTCGGCCAAAAATTGAAAAAACTCAGTTTTTGATATTTTTCTCAGATATTTCATATATTATTGCTCTGACTTAAGTCACAATTCATTCAAATCTTAATTTTGATCACTGACATTGATTTCTGGCTCAATACATTTATTTCGAAGATAAAAATTGAACAGCCGCTCCCTCAATAATGATTTTCGATTCTTATCTTTTCAAACTCTATCATCAAACGCAACTTTTTAGATCTTGAAAAGCTCATAAAAAGTAATTGCATGTAAAGACATTTTCGAGCTCGAAGATGTCTTGGAGATGGCCCGCAGGGCCAACCGACGCCCAGATTTTTTTTTTGTTATTAATCGAGATATTTTGAGTAGGTTCTCTTATAATTATAAAGAAAATACTAATATACTTAGAAAAAAAAAAAAAAAAAAAATTTTAATGAAAGAAAATTGTACATATATTTTAAATTTATTTGTGCTTCCCACCATTTTTTTATTATTATTTCATAATAAATGAGCATTATGAGTCGTGCACTTTTGGATTTTCCAAATTTTTACTTTTTTTGGTGGGTACTCCGTTTTGCCCGCAAAAATAAAAAATTTTTTTTTAACGGCAACTGAAAATTTTTTTTATTTACTTTGATTATCATTAAAAAAAAAAAGATTGAGCGTAATTGAATCCTCGAAACCTTAGTATTTCCTTAAGTACCCCGTTTTGACCGACCCTCCCCTATTTATATATATATATATATATATATATATATACATAGACTGATTAAAAGAAAACGATTATTTTTTTGTTTTCAAGGACACACACTTTAAAGTTTCAGTAGGATAAGAGAACACGCCTGTTAAAATTTGAGCCTTTAATATTAATACTGAGTTCTCTCTGATTACGGATTTCTGTTTTCCATTAAAATACGGACATTTGTGATATTCCAGATTCGGAGTTGTGTAAAAACGTAAAAAGTAAACATCCGTATTTTTTAACATTAAATTACAATACTGATGGAGCCCCTATATTTAAAAGTTCTAAGCGAAGCTTTTGGCCACAACAATTGTACATTAATGAATTACCCCTGGAACAACGTTTTAAACATATTATCCTTGGTGGCATTTTTTTAACTGAGAGCGAACCAAAGTCGGAATTTATGAATTTTTACAATGAAGAACTATGCAATCAGATTGTAGATTTAATGAGCAATGGTGTTGATATATTCGATCATTCGACCGCACAAGTTATCAACTTAAAATTTACATTACTTTGTTGTTGTCTCGATACACCTGCTCGCGCGACATGTCAAAACCGCATGAAATTCAATGGATATTATGGGTGTAGTTGGTGTTATGAACCTGGTTTATAAGTAGGAAATGTTGTTCATTATCCACTCAGTGAGGTTGAGCTAGACTTACGAACTCATGAAAGCCATATGATTAATAACCAAGAAATAGAAAAAATAAAAAAATCTTCTGGCTTAAAAAAAAAATTAACATCAATTATGGGTGTTAAAGGGTCCATGCTTTTCGTTTAAAAATTACCGTTATTTGACAGCGTTTGGGGTTTCCCCTTAGATTGCATGCACAATTGTTTATTAGGAGTAACACGCCAGTTATTAGATTTATTAAAAACTCCTGGAGTAAAATTCAAGCACAATAAAAATCAACTCCAAGTTATCGATAAATGGTTAGTTTCTATTAAACCACCCCATGAAGTATACAGGCTGCCGCGGCCCACTGCTGATAGTTGTAAGTGGAAAGCATCAGAATTCGAATCCTGGTTATTGTATTGGAGTCTTTTATGTTTAGATGGTATTGCGGATCTAAAATTTTTAGAAATATATGCTCTTTTTGTCAGAAGTATTTTTACTCTGTTAAAGAGAAAAATAACGAATGAAGACATTGCAAGATCAGAGTACGATTTGTTAAAATTCGTAGGAATGTTCCAAATGGAATTTTCAAAATCGGCTATGACGTTTAATATTCATTCCATGTTGCATTTGAGTAAATCTGTGCAAAAAAGTGGGCCATTGACGAGAACATCTGCGTTTTCATTTGAAAATGGTATTTTTAAATTGAAAAAAAAAACAGTAAACGGCCCCCGAAACGTTAGCCATCAAATGACAAAAAAATTAAAAAAAAAAAATGCTTCTATCACAACTAGGATCCTTGACAACATCGCCCCAATGTTTAAATTTTTGTAACGAATTATTTATTTACCATCAGCTCTAGGATTGCTTGAAACTATCTGATGAAATTATTTTATCAGACAAAACATGTAACAGTCAAAGTATTAAAGAAAAAATACAAATTTTTGTTAATGACGGAAACGCTTCAATTCAGGTATTCAAGAAATGTATTTATAAAAAATCTATGATCCATAGCACAGATTATACCCGTGCTAACAAAACTAATGATCAATATGTACGATTACATTCGGATGAATTCACTCATGTTCACCATTTATTTGTTGTGGAGAAAGAATGTTATGTGTATGGTTGTTCCTTGACAACTATTCCTTATTCAGTTGGTAACGTAGAAATGGATCATATTTATAATATTACTAATAAGTGCGGAGATGAAATTCTTGTAACAAATATTAAAAATTTTAAAGAAAAAGCAATTCATATTGAGATTGATCAGTTACAGTACATATGTTTATTTCCGTATATTTTAAATATGAATTAATAACTACTTATCATTTTTTTAATGAGAACTCCCTTTCCCCGCGAATAGTTATTTTTTTAACGAATTTTCTAAACTGTGTTGGAGAGAATAATTTAAAAGTAACAGCTATTTTTAACAAATGGTGATTTGTAAGTCAGTTTTCTTTTTCATTCCCAATCCTTTTCTTCATTTTAATTTTGCTCTAATAAGCTACAAGAAAAATTTTTAAAGATAATAAAATCACTGCATACATATTTTCTCATATATTTTAATGACGTCAATAATATGTAAGATATCTTTTTCGGATTTTTTTATTTTTGTATCCGTAGAACAAACTTTTTCTTAGTTCAATATATTATCCATGTTTTTCGATTTCTATTTTCTAATTTTAAAGGTTTAACAACAACAATTTTTTCGATATTTGTCAAACAATGAAAATATATATTCTTATTTAAAATTAACTGTCGAAGTTTAAATTAGTTAAAAACATTGTTTTTTGTTTTCTAAAAAGTTAGCATCTCTTCAACTTTCAATTTTCAAATCTAAAATATTAATTAATTATATATTTTTAGTCAAAAGTAATGCAAAAGTTTCCAATTAATAATTTTAATTAGCAATTATTATTTATATTTGTTTCGATTTTATTTATTTATTAATAATATACTTGTTTTGGTTCGTTAGTAAATTTTGCTACGTACTTAGAAAATATCTAGTAAAAACTAATTTCAATTCACAATGTTCGGAAAAATTCAAATATATCTGAAAAGGTTAATTTGCACATGAATTGCTATTCCTTTAAAAGCTTCAATACTCGTGATAATGACGTTCCCACACTCAGTAATTATACGTGACAGATATGATCCGTCTGAACGTTACCCACAGAGTATGGTGTAGTGTTTGCTCACGCTATTAAAAATGTAGTTTTGTTCCTTTATTTTATTATATGTTTTTTTTGTGTTGCTTAAATCCGTGGGAATTTCCAAAGTGTTTTTAAATTTACGTTTCCAGCAAACTTTACTTAAATACTTGTATTTTTAAATAATATTTTATCATAAGTCCATAACATTTGCTTTTCTATTTGAAAATAAAATCACAATTGTCATAAGTCGAGGTACGGATAGTAACAAAAAACTTAAACAAACTAATAATTTATGACTTAATCCTCAAGGGTTCAATCCTAAGTTTCCAAAAATATTCATTTTTTTCTACTATCTCGCCAGCTGAACTAAATTACTTTATTACTACTTCGGTCCCAAATACTTACCCATACCTTCCTCAAGCCCATGTGTTTCTTGTATTGTTCTACCGTTTTACAGTGCTTCAAGAGTTCTATCCTTTTCTATTTTATATCGGTCTTCTCTTGGTTTCTCTCGTTCGTTCTACCCTTGTTCCTTCACCTATTTGTCCCTCCTGCCTGTTCTCCGTTTGCCAATCAGATGTCCAAATTTCCCGAAGATACCCCCAGCCGACTTTTTTTCCACCCACCCTTGGGGACTCTGACGTCACGAACGGGGACTTGGACAAAATTCTAACTCAAAACGGACTTCAGTTATCACCTATCAGTTTACCCGATCTGTCGAGATTCATTTTGAATTCTCTCCAACATTAAAAAATATAATTTTGTCGAGACTCGCCGAGTTCTCTCCATAATAATAAAAACCCTATCCGTAAGTCGACCAATAATAACCGAGAATTATTGTTTATATCCAAAATTTATTTTATATTAAAATTTCATTTTAATTACCTTTGTTGTATATTGTTGTAACAGTAACGGAAGTGAATTAAAATATATAATTATTAATAAGACATTAGTTTGTTCTTATTAAATTTATCTTAAATTTATTTAAACGCCCATTTTAGATTTAAATATTTTTATGATAAAATACATGTAGAGTCTATATTGTACATCCAGATTAACATAGCATTCGTCGTGGATAACAAATATATGATGCACATGGATTAATTAATTTCAGTGTGACAAAAGTATGTGTCATTCATGTTTATGACTCGTTTATATTCTGAGTGTATGATCAAAGTAACGACTGTGTTGAAAATTCAATTTGAAAATCTCCTGTAAGAATAAATCATATATTCAGATCTTATTACATTTTCTTCGGTTATTTTTCATTTTACTAATGTATTAATACTTTGTACATGAAAAACATATATTTCCAAAAAAATCGAATTTGCAATACCATTTAGGCCCAAAAAATTCCAATATCAAAGCTAAGTTTCAAGCTCAGATCTTTTCTATTTAGTCGCGCGAGTAGTTAGTCGAGGTAATCTGTAAATTTCATTAGGTGATCTTATTGTAGTTCGACGCTTTTCAACTAATTCCCAATCATTCTATTTAAGTATAAGAATAACTATGAATTCTAAATATCACATATATCAGTTGATAAATGATTTGCATTTCTAATATATTTCAAAAGACTTGCTTGTATTTCTAATTGATTGAAAAGTAATTTTAATTGATATTGGATATTTCAAGTCCCAAAGACATATTGTTACTCTGAGAATAAATCTCAAATTAATCTTTACACTTCTGACATTTAATTATTTTGTTCCACACTGTCTTTTGAATATTTTTTTTAGTCAAAATAGCATTGTAATTTTCACAAAAGAAGTGTGAAATAATTTTATCATTAGGTACACTAAAGTTTTAACCGAAAATAATAACTACTACCAATTCTTCAAATCCTGGTCTTGCTAAATTTTCTATTCACTTAAACAATTCATTTTCATCATTTCTGATTGAATTTTCTGCAAATAAAAACATCTTGACCATAAATAGAACACCTACTGCTACAATTAAGTTAGCAACAGGAAACATCATTCGTTCACTCTGCACTTGATTCGTATCAAATCTATTCTCTTCAATATTTATTCCTCTTTCAATCTCAGAGTCATTATTATTGCAACAAGAACAACCGCTATAAGATTTATAAGAATCTATACCTACCAGTGACTGAAAGTATCATTATATCCGTTCAAAGATTAATATTACAACAACTGTCACTATCAAAATACTCTCCTGTGAGGATTGGTAAATTATTCGTAATTTATAACAAATTTTCGTTATAATGATTTTCCTTATTATTAAAAGTAAACTTTTCAAATTCATTAGACTTATATACTAGAGATTCAATAAACGGTTACACATTTTTTCAAATTTCTACTATACTTCAGAGATTTATAACGACCTTAATTCTACCTGAAAAATAGAATAATAAACTTCAAGCAAAGTTTTAAAGTTGATAGTAAGATTAAAGAATAAGATTTAAGATGAATTAAATAATTAAGAAAATATGTTGAAGACCAAAAGTCGTTTTATATCTATTTTTATTTATTTTTCGGGAAACAATTACGAGAATTTACTGTTTCAACTATAGTACTTATTCATGCGTAACTATAGTATAAGATAGGTCTAGATATAATAATTTTTTAATTTATAATATGAAATAGTAATTACATTTACAAATTTAAGCAAAAAAAAACATAAATATAAAACAATGTTTTGAAATTTAAAAACAAAATGTAAATTTCAATTCTATTCGATCGATTAACAGATATATTTTACTCTCAATTATTGTAATTTACTTTTTAATAAATACAAAAGTAGAGTATAAATAACTTTAGAAAAACATCTACATTGTATAGAAAATCAATCACTATGTTTTTTGTAGAAATATAAGATCAAAATGGCATGTGAAAATATATACATGGGATATACACAATTTATGTATGTATGCATTGGATCACATAAAAATTTTGGATAATGATTCATATTCGATTGCATAAATAACTACTAGTTCCTAGTGGATATTAGGAATATTTTAGTTTTAATTTATCATTTTAATAACTAAAAATCAGAATTATCGATTGATAAAATTTGTATTATATTCCAAAACCACTACTAACAGAGGAAGAATTATTCTTACCAATCCAGTAATAGACCCGGTTATTGACCATGAATGTTTCTGACCAATTAATGACTGTTAATTACTCTCTAGATAATTAAATATGTCTGATCCAAATGTAATGACTTATTTTATACTCGATCAATAAAAATTAATAACTTAATGTAATTAGATAATTTATTCTGTTAAATAAGGATATAAAAGCGTAAAATTTACAAAAGTTATTAAATTATTCGCCAAAAGGACTATTTAATTTTTTATTCCATTGTAAAATTTTTCTCTTAAGTATAAATAATATTGATTATAAATAGTACGCGATTAAATAAAAATACATTTTTTCACAAACTTTTTTTTTAATCGTTTTTTCAGTAAAAATATGGATTCATTTAATACTTATGTGTAGGGTATAGCAGTCTCATTAATTATGAGGGTGTATATTGTTAATTCTTAATTTCATTGAAATTGAACATAAACATGAAATACATAAAATACTTATGCAACCTTCTCAGTCGACTACAACTTACAGACTAACTACAGTTTTGTTTGTTAAGAGCCAAGACCCAGCAATCGCTTTTCTCACACTTTTATTTCTTTGAGACCCTTGGCTCTTTTTTTGCACTGCAATAAAACAACAGATGTTGAGGGTTTACTCATAAACACAAAATTTTAAAACCTTAATCAATAAGCACCGTAAATCATACTTTTACATTTATTACTTAAGTGTCTTTTAGTAAAAGTTTCTAAAATAAAATAAAATAAACTAATACTTAGAATCTATAAAAAAAAACACACACATACGCGTATACTTAAAATATTCTAAGATCCTTCACTCAGCCATCCTGGTTGACATCTGTCCCCAGATGTCTCGTCGTTTCGTTACTCAACTTCAGAGTCACTGACATTCAACTCTCTAGCATTAGAATCGTTCTCATCGCTGTCTTTTGCCCACATCTTTAAATGGTCAGCCGATGTTGTTGTTTGCCGCGGACCATCATGTTCTCGTACTTTAGAAACGACATATCTATCGTTACGTAATACTCGTACGATACGATAAGGGCCAAAATATTTCGAGTGTACTTTCAGACCTGGACCCAGTTGGGTACGCTTAATCGTAACTAAATCGTCTTCTTTGTAATTGGTTGCTTCTTTCCTTTTCTTATTGTAGTTGCGTATATTTTCTTCTTGTATTTTTTAAATCTTTTCTTTAGCTTCTCGTCGCAGTTCGTCTCGTTGTTCTTCAAACATATTTACCCATTCCTCTTCAATGATCTCACGAATTTCAGGATCGTCTTTTAATGTTATGTTAGTTCCAAACAGCAATTTGAATGGAGATTTCCCTGTACTACGATGAGGTGTAGCATTCAGGTATCTTTGAACAACAATAAGATGTTTATACCACTCTTCGGGTTTCGGAGCAGACAGTTTCGTCAACAAAGGTGTAATTGTTCTGTTTACTCTTTCTACCTGACCATTACATCTTGGGACACCCGTTGTGATTTTAATATGCTGAATACCTTCTTCTTTACAATAATCGGAAAATGCATTAGAGGTGAATGCAGTCCCTCTATCAGTGATGATTCTTCTTGGGTTTCCGAATGTCATTGATTGTTTTTGAAGTCGATCTAATACACTCGCGGTATCAGTAGAACGCGTTGCATACAACCATACAAACTTTGAAGAAGCATCGACTATAACTAAAATATGACAATACGATTTTTTAGTTGACGGTATTGGGCCTAAATGATCCATATGATAAGTGTCCAATGGAACACTTCCTTTATCAATAGCATGCAACATACCCTCTTGCTTACCCTGTTTTTTTTCAGCCAATATACAGTCAACACAATTTTTCACTACCTGCTCTACTTTCTCACGCATACCATTAAACCAAAAATCTTTTCTCACTAACGCTTCGGTTTTTATAATGCCGAAATGACCACGTTCATGGGCACGTCTTATTACTTGAGTTTTCATTACCTTGGTTACAACAAGTAAAGGTTCGTCATTTACAATCTTGTACAACAAATTATTTTTCATTTCATACCCATTAATTTTGTCATCATGCACTGACTTACATAATTTTTTTAAATATTCATCCTCATTTTGTGCTCTCTTTAATTTAGTTAGAATTGTTTCGTCACACTCATTCAACGACATAATACTTGGTAGTGGGTTTCTACTTAACGCGACTACATGCGACATTTGTCTATCTGGTCAGTGTACAATTGTATACTGAAATTCTTCAAGTAGTAAAGCCCATCTAGCCACACGCACACACAGATCTTTCTTATTCATTGTCATTTGAAACGCTTGGCAATCAGTTACAATGGTAAAAGGTATACTAAGTAAATAGACTCTAAATTTCTTTAATGATTTTATAATAGCAAGCACCTCGAGCTCATAACTTGTATACTTTTCTTCGGCGACAGTTGTCTTACCGCTAGCAAAATATACAGGGTGAAATTTATTATCATCGATATTTAGTTGCATCAGAATAGCTCCATACCCAAATCTCGAGGCATCTGTATGCAACTCAGTTTCAGCCTTAAGACGGTACAACTTTAAAACTGGACCACTGGCCAACATTGATTTTAATTTATTAAATGCTTCTACTTCATTAACCCCAAACGCGAATTTGACATTAGCCTTTAATAAATTTGTTAACGGTCGAGCTATTAAAGAATACCTCGGAATAAATTTTCTGAAATACCCCGTGAGTCCCAAAAAACTCTGTACACCTTTTATATTACTGGGTTTAGGAAAGTTTACAACTGCATTCGTTTTATGATCGGACGGCTTAACCGTCCCTTTCTCTACAATGTGTCCTAAGTATTCTATTCTATCCTTCAGTACCTGACATTTTTCCCAGTTTATTATTAAACCGTACTGGCTAGCATGGTTTAAAACTACTCTTAGCCTATCTATTGCTTCTCTTAAATTTTTTGCAAGAATAATTAAGTCGTCCAAATAAATTACTAACCACCCCTTACTTACATGTTCTCTGAAAATAGCGGTAACAAATTTTGAAAAAACTGCCGGACAATTACAAAACCCAAATGGCGCTTTTAAAAACTCATACTGACCATTAGGCGTGACGGATGACGTATATTTTCGGCTAGATTTTTCTACAGGAACTTGTAAAAATCCATTTTTAAGATCTAATGTGGTGTACACTTCAGAATCTTGGAGTAAATCTATTTGGTCCTCTACTAACGGTAACGGAAATCGATCTTTAACGACTTTCTTATTCAGCGCTCTATAATCTACGCAAACACGTATTTCACCGCTTTTCTTTTTAACTAAAACTATTGGGCTAGCATACTCTGAATCAGACGGTTGAGCTATCCCTTCTTCGATCCAACCCTTTACAATTTTTTCGACTTCCTCTCTTTCATGCGGAGGTAATCGCCGTGGTCGCGAATAAACCGGTACATCATCTTTTAAAATTATTTTTAATTCTACACCGACTTCTCGCGTTTTTTCCGGCTTATACTCTGTTATGATTTTTTCAACTTCTTTTCGATCATCAGTGTTTTTTATGTGTGATAAGTCTACACTGAGTGCATTGTTCTGGTCAATAACATTCATTTGAAAAATATCCGGTAAATCAACAGAGCCATCTTTATCTTCCGAAATCATGGAGATCTTAATTTTACCTGCAGTAATATTTAGTTCTACCTGGTTCAAAAAATCGGTGCCTATAAGAACGGAATGTTTTAAAATTGTACCTGAGACAACATGAAACTTTACTTTAAAGTTGACATTATCTATCATTACATCGGTTACAAATTCGCCAATCGTTTCATTACCCGATGACCCAATACCATCAAATCTTATGTTGCTACGTACTAACTTAGGTGAACCTATCAGGAGACACGGTAGTGTCTCGCGCCAAGTACACGTTCAAACACATGTATATGTGTGAAGTGTCATGGCGCGAGCCTACCGTGTATCTATACCGTAGACATAGTGGTTTTTGGCTCTTTTTAGCTCTCATTTTTAAAAACTTTTTTAAAATAATAAATTTTTAGAAAATTCCTTCTCTATTCGAAAGATAATTGATTGTTCGTCTTAGAATTATAAAAATTTATTCATTTTAGTTATGAGAACTAATTCAAATAATGAAATTAGGCCAGCATATACTATAGCACCCCCAATTTAGACACTTTTATACATTTTTTCATGCGAAAAGAGCACTGCCAGAGAATAAAAAGTTATAAGAAATGCCATGATTCAGTAAAACATTGAAATTTTTTATAGCAATGATTCACTTTTGCGCCACCAGCGATGCTTCAGTCTGTATTCTTTACTATAGTTTCATTGAGTTAAATGGAAATTCTGATGTAAAATTCAAACAATCCGTAGTTAAATTATCGATATCATATCAGAAGATGACGATCCATAGAATGTAAGAACGTTTTAGATTTCAATGATATAAATAAATCCTTGTTAATGTTTAAGATGAATTTTTTTTATTCATTTCGCATTCAAATTTTAATTGTATTTTTTTAATGTTTCCTGATTTCGCATACATATATACACATATATACCACAGAAATATTATTTGTGGGTTGCTAAAAAATTTTTTTTTTATTTTCTTAAGTTCTATCTAGTTATATCCGCTAGGTGGTATCAAAATCATATAATATTTACCGTGATGACAGATACAGATGTTGTCATTCGCTGTCTTTGGCCGAACTACCCTAATAGCACAGTTTGCTTTAGCAAAAGTTTACTTACAAAAATTTCCTTGAATTTTTCTTCAAATATCCGTCAACTTCGGACTTTTCTGTTTTTGATGACAATTTGCATACAACTTGCTAAACATTGTGACGTAAATTTACCACCCGAATTAGAATGCAAATTCACTTCAAAAGTTAACTAGAAAAAATTTGTGCTGAAAATAAGCAAATTTATACATAAAAACGTCTACATTACGGATAAATAGTTCACAATTTTTCAAGTCAACAATAAATTGATGTAAAATTTGCCTGAAAAATGACGAAAAATTTTTTCTCGTTGACTATTGAAGTGAATTTGGATTCTAATTCTGGAACTAAATTCACGTCAAATTGTATGGCAGGTTGTATATAAGTTGTCGTCAAAAACGGAAAAGTCCGAAGTTGACGGACATTTGACGAAAAATTCAAGGACAATTTTGTGAGTAAACTTTTGTCAAAGCAAACTGTGCTATTAGGAAAGTTTCCTCATGTTATGTCCTCAGTGGCCTCAAGTGCCGCCACCTGTTAATTAATTACTGAACTTGAAAAACATAAATAGGCACGCATTTAACTTCCATTTGACATTTACATATTGAGATCTTACAACATTTATTGCATCTTATCAATAATTAGTCGATAATTCAAATTATAAATCAATGTATTACATACTTTTTAAATTATCTATTTAAATTATAAGAAAGTTGGAATAAATAGATAAATAAATCATTATATTGTATTTGGAATAGTATATTGTACAACTAGTGCGGTAAGTTGTCGATTGCCCACGAGAGCAAATTTGCTCGTGTGGGTAATCGGCAACACCGCACGAATCGAACATACTTTTTTTCATTATTAATGCGATATGAGTACTATCTTAGTGCTCGCTGTTTTATTCTCCAAGTAGCTTTTTGCTGATTCAAGTGTTGCCGCGACATTTTTGTGGGTTATACGATATTCTGCATGCGACAAGTAGATTTGCGTGCGACAAGTTTACTTTTCGCACTCAAATTTACTTCTCGCACGCAGATAATCGTATAACGCACACAAATGTCGTGAAAACAGTTGAATGGGCAAACAGCTATTTGGCGAACAAAAGAGCGTGCGACAAGATAGCACTTAAATCGCATGTATGATAAAAAAATATAAACCTAGTTTAAGTGGTTTTGGAATATTTCCTGTCACCCGATACTCGAAACCTAAATAACACACACGCCTATAAATCATGAATAGGCCCTTTTTTAGCTAACAGTTAATGTGGGTAAGAGCAAATCCATATTGTATGAAGAATTAAAAATAGGAAACGAATAAAAAATAAATGTTACTTATAACTGAAAATCATATCACAGGGACTTAACTATTATTGTTAATATATATATATATATATATATATATATATATATATCAGACTGGGCCAAAAAATCGACTACTTTTTTTTTCTTTCGATACTGTGAAAATATTATTCCTGGTGAGCAAAAAAAATTATTGTGCGAGTTTGAGCCCTTAATATTGATATTAACAGGTGTATCGTTACGACTTTAAGTTTTTTGAGAGAAATTTCATTTCTTACCCAAAACTCGTAAATTATTTATCAAAAAAATTTGAGCAATGTATATTTTTAAAGGAAATTAAATTTCCTACAAATAAACTCTCTTAGTAAATTGACGTCAAACGAGCCGTTTCCTCGTCACCGTGCCTTAAACATTGATTTTTTTTTTAAATTTTTTGTTTCTATTTTGGATTTTTGTAACTACTAGAAATATTAAAATTTTTTCTGGTCAAGATATATATTCTTGAAGTAAATTTAATGCTCTACAAAAAAGGTCTCTTAACATTTTTTGCTAAATTCAGTCCTTCTTAAATTATTCAGGTTATTGAAGTCGTTTTGACTCAACTTTAACCTTGGATAACTTTCGAAGGAGTGAGATTAGCAAAAAATGTTAAGAGACCTTTTTTGTAGAGCATTAAATTTAAATCAAGAATAAATATCTTGACTAAAAAAAATTTTAATATTTCTAGTATTTACAAAAATCCAAAGAAGAAATAAAGAAGTTAAAAAACAAATCAATGTTCAAGGCACTGTTACAAGGAAACGGCTCGTTTTACGACAATTTACTAAGAGAAATTTTTCGTAGGGAATTTAATTTCCTTTAAAAATATACATTGATCAAATTTTTCAGAAAGGTAATTTACGAGTTTTGGGTAAGAAATGAAATTTCTTTCAAAAATCTTAGTCGTAACGATACACCTGTTAATAGCAATATTGAGGGCTCAAACTTGCACAATAATTTTTTTTGGTCACCAGGAATAATATTTTCACAGTATCGAAGGAGAAAAAAGTAGCCGATTTTTTTGGCCCAGTCTAATATATATATAATCCATTGAAATTCTGAAAAAAAAGCATTCCATTGGGTCAGAGGGTAAGTAGTTAGTCCCATATGCTAGTTGTAATAAGTGGAAGGTGCTGGGAGGTCAAACTACTAAGCCATTTGATGTTTTAAATTACTAACAGAAAAATCCGACGTTGACAGATGTATTTGACGTTAATTTTAAAGGAAACTGTTGTTAAACAACTGTAGCTCTTTGTCTTATAAAAATTAATTAATCAAGTTATGATATTTAGCAGTAAAAAATTACTAAAATTGTTAACAAAGAATTTTATTGTTTCTACAAAATAATACTATAAACAAAATAGGCTCGCTTGTCTTCAATTATAAATCGATTTTTAATAATGTATATTAAAATCATTAATAATCAAGACGACAAAAAAAAGACAAATCCTACCAAAAACAGATTCTCTGTATAAAATCGCGCCAAGTACACGTTTAAAATTTTTTACAATTAAAAAAAGATTCTTCTTACAAAAAAAAATACATCAAATCGAAAAAATACCAAGTACCTAATGTAATTCGAAATCATGGAAAACATTTTCATAGAATTGAAAAAAAAATTGAAAAAAAAAATTTCAATGTACTTGGTGTGCCTTTAAACTGAAAAAAAAAGAATATCATTCAATTTTATAAGAAAATAATTTATATGCGAAATGAATTCTAGAAATTAATTTTGCTTGAATAAATTTAGTAACGCACACCAAGAACATTGAAATTTTTTTTTTCAATTTTTTTTTCAATTCTATGAAAATGTTTTCCATGATTTCGAATTACATTAGGTACTTGGTATTTTTTCGATTTGATTTATTTTTTTTTGTAAGAAGAATCTTTTTTTAATTGTAAAAAATTTTAAACGTGTACTTGGCGCGATTTTATACAGAGAATCTGTTTTTGGTAGGATTTTAATATACTCATCTGCACGCATTAGTGTTAGATCGCTGCCCGTATCAATCAACGCTGTAAGTTGAGTATCACCGATGCTGATTTCCTTTAGATGCTTCTTCTTACTTGATTGGAAAAGGCTGTTTGCCTCCTGAATCTGGTCAGCCCTTGTTGATCCCTTTGGACAGCTTGAAGCAATGTGGCCGTGTTCATTGCACTTAAAACATTTCATTCCTTTGTCTTTCACTGGACACGAATCGTTCAGATGATCGGATGCACCACAAGTAAAACAACGTCTCTGTTTTTTGTAACCGTCTATAACTTTTTTCTTTTTATCATCTTTTCCACTCATGTTCTTCGTTTTATCATCTTTGTGTTCGTTATTTTTAAATTTTCCTTTCACCTCACTTTTTTTCATGGCTTCATACTGCAACATTTTTTCTTTCAACTGCCGTATATTTTTCGCACCATTCAGTATTGCTTTATTAGTCGAATCATCAGGAATCCCGTCAATTATATACTGGATTACTGAACGAGTGTCTACATCTGCTTGACTTGCAATTTCCAACATCTCTTATAAATGTATGATTGAAACGTTTCGTCATACTTCTTTTTTCTTTGTGCCAATTCTCGGTGAACTTGATACCCATCAACTGTTTCTTCGAATTCTTCTTTTAATGCTTTCTTTAGTTTTATCCATGTCTTCGCACATTTTCCGTACCGAACAAATAATTTTTCGGAGCCATGAAGTAATCGTTTAGCATATGTTACTTTCTGGATAACCGCCCGCTTACACGTCTCTGCCATCTCTTCAAAATCACTTAACCATATCTTAACATTCACATGGTCATCACCACTAAACTTTTCTATTGACTCTTCAACATCTTTAAATGTGAGCAATGGTTGTCTATAATTATCTCTACGACCAACAGCTCTTCCGTGTCGCCGAGGAACTTCCTCTGCACCGTCTTCGCTGTCTTCAGGGTTACTGTTATCGCTTTCTTCATCGTCATCGTTATTTTCTTCGTGACCTTCAGCGTTATCTCCAAGGTGTTCTTCATCACCTACAGGATTTACTTGTCATGGAATCACTTGACCGTTGTTACCATCCGGTGGATTGAACGCTGCACGAAGCCGCTCTCTTAACACCGGCTTATTGCCGCCTATAGGAAGGCCCATCTCTTTTAATCTTCTTCGTAAGTCTTCAACATTAAAGCCGTTAATGTCAACTTGATCAGCCATATTACCACTTAGTTATTTTGCAGCAAATTATCTTAGCAACTTTAATACACAACTTATAAGTTAATTGCTCAAAGTGTCTTTAACTGGTCTTAATAATATACACTGGTCACAAGCACAACTGACACAACTGGCACTTCAACTTATTGTTCACAACTTTAACTCAATACACACGGATCACAATTAAATGGCGCACTATATCCCGGCTGAGCCCCCAAAATATGTAGGGTATAGCAGTCTGATTAATTATGAGGGTGTATATTGTTAATTCTTAATTTTATTCAAATTGAACATAAACATGAAATACATAAAATACTTATGCAACCTTCTCAGTTGACTACAACTTACAGACTAACTACATTTTTTTTTGTTACGAGCCAAGACCCAGTAATCGCTTTTCTTACACTTTTATTTCTTTGGGACCCTTGGCTCTTTTCTTGCACTGCAATAAAACAACAGATGTTGAGGGTTTACTCATAAACACAAAATTTTAAAACCTTAATCCTTAAGCACCGTAAATCATACTTTTACATTTATTACTTAAGTGTCCTTTAGTAAAAGTTTCTAAAATAAAATAAAATAAACCAATACTTAGAATCTATAAAAAAAAAACACACATACGCGTATACTTAAAATATTCTACGATCCTACATATGTATTTAATTTGTTTTTCTATAAACAATTTTCATAAAAAAAATAATGTTTTTTATAAGAATTTATAAAATTTTTTAAACAGGAAATTTACGAACTTTATCGAAGGTCCAATCATCTCTCGAGAACTGACTACATTATTGATTATGTGCTTGAACAGTTTATTATATTGTTGTTCATTGTATATTTTTCGATAACTTATACTAATCATTTTCAATATTATTTAATCAAGTAAAATTTTACTAACGCTACGTGTTGGACTTCATTTTATAATAAGTTCTTTTATTACTAACATGTATATTAATAAATTAATCTTGTAAATGGAAGTTAATTGGACATAAGTTAGAACTGATAATTAATAAATTATACTTTTTGTTTTGAGATCTTATAAATATTGTCATACACGTACTCTTGTTATTGCTATTTAAAGGAATTGTATTTTAAAATTACTATAACCGACATACTGTTATCGCAGGGCCGTTTTACTGCAAAAAAAGACAGTATGGCATCTAATGCAAGATCTGTAGAAGAGACAAAAAACAATGATTCTAAAAAGCCTACTTCTCTGAAGGTAAATTCGTCAATTAACAATATCATAAATTATTGGTTCATTTTACTTAGTTTAACTCATTTTAACTCGAGTCGTAAAGTTCTTACTTCAAATTAAATTAATTGTCCTCAATTTTGCAATTAATTAATTTATTTCTTTACAGCGCAAAAAGAGTAATGAAACGCATTCACCTGTTGGACTCAAAACTAATGAAAACGTATGTTTTTAATACTCTTTGGAAATTTATTGTCGATATAGTTTATTTTTCAAATTATGATTATAGTACAGTAACTATGAATTATAGTAAAAGTAACATAAATAGATTTGAAAATTAATTATTTTTCTTTATTATTTAAGCCGATCGTGAACGCAAAAAAAAATCAAAAAAGAACCGAAACTACCCAAGGTAAGTTTATTAAATTAAATTTGTATTACATGGGCAAAAAGTCAATGAAGACAACGTAGATTTCAGAGCTGCTAAAAGTTCTTTTTTACATTTTCGCGCTTGGATTGAATTACATGAATAAGAGTGTTATTTAAAAAGAAATAGTGGTGATTTTTTGTATTATTTTGATTATTATAACAAAAAAAAATTAAAAAAGAACCAAAATGGGTATCAAAAGTGAGTGAACAGAAGTTAATTTTTAAAATCGCTAAAAATATTTGTCAGTTCTGATCAGTAGTTGGTACAATAATAGAATCATGTGGGGCAAGTGTGCGCACACCTATCATTTCGGACTGAATCGCATGGGTTCGCGCACTTTTACCCACTGCGCACACTTGTCCCACATGACTCAATTATATTCAGTTTATTACGAAATAGTCATCAATGGTAGAAAATAAAAAATATAAATTGTTGAAACTGTATTGAACAGTGAATAGAAAATATAAAGAAACTGATATTTAAGATTATTCAACTGACATTAGTCTTATTGCTTGGAAATGTGTGTAGTCTTTGGATTAAAATTTAATTCTTACGCCACAAATAAATAATTAAAATTCATTTCTATATTTCAATTATAATAAGCCTCGCTATATTGTTTCAAGATAAAAAAATTTCTGTAGTAACAGACACTTCACATGGAAAAAAAGTATGTATTACTACTTGAATTTCTTATAATTTATGTTGTAAGTAGATTTATAATTCAGTAAAAAAAATTTTATTTTAAATAGATTAAACTTGTACAAAATAAAGTTCAATGCGCTGAAAGGCTTAAAATTCTGCAGGAACAAACAAATAAAGTTATCAATGTTCAGTCTCCTTCAGCAATACCTTCACTTAATGAAAGTCCATCACCATCTTGCAGTTATTCTTTGGAAACAAATGATGAAAGCGAAACATTTCCTACCAGTCCTGTAAAAATCTGCAGCGGAAAAGTATATGATTCCCATAGTTGTTTAAATGAAAAATTTTCGGAGAAACCGAAAGCAAAAAGGTATATTATGATTGAGATAAATTTTTATTATTAATAAGAGAATCATTATTTAATTAAAAGTAAAGGAAATAGTTTTTTTTTTTGCAAAGAGAAACAAAAATTTTCATTTTACGTTATTTTTCGTGAGTTTCATTAATTAATTTTGATATCGTAAATTAAATCATTTTTTTCTAGTAGAAATATACAAAGTAGATTCGTAATATTGTTGCAACAATAGTTTGAAAAAAACAATTGACTTAAAAATTCTTTTTCATTAACCAATCGAAAATTAATAAGTTCATAAGAGTTTTATTTTTATACAAAATTCCCTAGTATTTCTTGAGCGAATAAAACATGGTCTAACTAGATTCTCAATTTGTGATATTTAGCATCAAAAAGCTAGTTAGTAATTTATATTTTCTAATCCAGTATTAATGAATCATTTTAATTATTTTATATTGTAACGAACGTGAAATTCCGAAGAAATGAATCAGGTTATGAAAATACGTCATAAATTTATGTTTAAAATTTTTAGTATCAAATCAATGACTCAAAAAGTGAAAAAAAAGCATCATAAACCTAGCAAGGTTGAAGAGGAAATATCTGCAAAGTTGAAGGAAATGACAGGTCTGTTAAAAGATTTGAAACAAGAGTCAGATAATCAGAAAAAAATGTTGCAACAATTATTAGATTATTGGAATGAGCACCGAGGTAATATAGTATAGTTTTTTTTTTTTTTTTACAAAACTAAAGTAATAAAATCTTCCCTGATTAAACAACTGAATTCGATCGAATTAAACAGAATTAAATTTTTAATTCTATTTAATTCAGATAAATTCTGTTAATTCGGTACCTAACTTAAAAATAAATTCTGTCTAATTCGGTAGGAAAACCAGAATTTGTCCAAATTAAAACGAATTTAAATAAT
Organism: Microplitis deprimator; assembly: GCA_964016945.1. Taxonomy (NCBI): domain Eukaryota; kingdom Metazoa; phylum Arthropoda; class Insecta; order Hymenoptera; family Braconidae; genus Microplitis; species Microplitis deprimator. The sequence goes on from OZ024713.1 coordinate 1,335,670, forward strand.
TCTATTCGGTTTAATTCTGATTAATTCGAAAATAATTCTCCAATTTCTGGTTCTGAATCCGAATTAAACTGAATTAAAACGAATTTGAAATTTTCAAATCGGTTTTATTCTGTTTAATTCAAATTCAAATTTTCAATTCAGTTTAATTCTGTTTTGCAGAATTCGACAGAATATAACAGAATTGAAATTTTGAATTCGGTTGAATTCAGTTGTTTAATCAGGGTTATATCCAAAAATTCTTGACAGTAAAACTTAATAAAAAAAAGTCGTAATTATATAAATTTCCTAAAAATAAATGTTTTTTATTTAATATATGGTACCTAGATATAAAATTGACATGAATATTGGTGTCTAGATTATTTTATTTATTAATTTCGGTTAATCAGTATGTTATTGTTAAGAAATAATTTTTGATCTAAGCCTTTTTAACCGTACACCGTTTATAATTCTTATTTATATTGAGAATATAGAAGGATACGCAGTGGTAGGGCTTCACATTTATGACTTGAGAAAAATTTTTTTTGGTAGGTTCTTTCCAGCTGCGTCCTTAAGTCAGAGTATCAGTAGTTGCGCACATTTAGAAAAAATTTTAATTTTTCTAATGGATATGAGACTATACCATGTAATAAACGTATCTAAATCAGTCGCAGTGTTACTTAGACACTTTATCGATGATTTCCCTTTTTCTAAATTCATATAAATAACTTGAAATTTAAAATTTTGTAAGAATATTTCAATTTTCGAAACTACTAAGTTGAATATAACTTTTTTCTATCCAAAAATAACATTAAATTAAAAATTAAAGAACCTCAATATTGAAAGCTATAACAAAAATTTATACTCAACGGAATAGAATAAGTCTTACGTCAACATATTTACAAACTTCAAATTTATAAACTCTGAGAATATTTAACTTTGAGAAATTAAAACCTTTTTTGACTAAACTTATTAACAAAATAATACATTTATTAAAATAAGCTTTCTTTGTGTATTATTCAAATATTTCTTTTTTCTATTCAGCTGTTACTTTTTTATTTTGTCTTAATTTAATTGATTTTATAAAATTACAAATAAAATATGATATCAAATAACTGTTACTTAGTAAGTTAAATATTTTACAGATACTCCTTCCAATCTGGAATCAATACGACTTGAAAAAAAAACAGGGTTTCCTCAACCCAGATTTTACCGTAAATCTGATGACACGGTAAATTTTCTCTTCTTTTCCCTTTTTTTTTTAACGAAATGTTACACACCAACGAATCAGTTATATTAATTTTTCTGATGTATTAATATAGATGCACCTAGGGCAAGGTTATTATATACCTAAAATTTATTATGATACGGCAGCTGCTAAGGGCAAAACTGTTTCTAAGTTTATTCGGAGAATTTTGATAAAATTATTTACTGAAGACGAGTTAATGAGTAGTAGTTTGTATGGGGAAAAATCCAATAAAATTAAACAAGCTGAGCAAAAACCACTATTGTGTCCTAAAAGATTACATGCCATAAGAGGTAATACATTATTATAAAAATAAATTTTATTATTGTAACAAATTTAAATGAGAATCTACCTGGGATATGCACGGAATCCAAAAAAATTTCATTCTCTTCTTCCTTCATTTATCAAGGAATTAACCGATTTCATAGAATTTTTAATGTATCCGTATAAGTTCCCATTAAAATTTTTTGAATATTGATTGATCAATTGAAATGGAATATATTAGTTAAAACTATATCGCGTTACAGATGCCATAAGGGCGTATACCTGCAAAATATACTGCTGAAAAGTCATAAAGGCGTATCAAAATTATTTTTTTTTCGGAAATTGACGTAACTATGCTTTATAAGTATAATAGAGACGAAAAAATTTTTTTTCAAAAATCAAATTTTTTTATACGCCCTTATGGCTCCCGACGCAGGTACCAAGAGCTATAAGGGCGTATAAAAAATTTATTTTCCAGGAATCGACGTGATTATGTTTAAAAAGTATAATATTAAAAAAAAAAAAATTCTTTTCAAAATTAAAAATTTTTTTCTAAGTAACAAAAAATTTTCTTCTAAATTCGAATGTTTTCTGACAGTCACATACTGTAAGATCACAATCACATTGATTCCGGAACCAAAATTTTTTTTTATACGCCCTTATGGCTCCCGGTACCCGCGCCGGGAGCCATAAGGGCGTATTAAAAAAAAATTAATTTTTGGAAAAGAAATTTTTTGTCTCTTCTATACTTATAGGATCGAATTACGTTAATTCTCGAAAAAAAAAATTTTATACGCCCTTACGGCATCTGTTTTGACGGTTATCACACGGAGAAAAATGTTGGCTCAAAACCTACCAATTTTTATTATGCTATCGACCAAACTTGAAACAGGGAGGGAAGCACCCAAAAAATTATTATGCTCTTATGAAAAATTATTATGCCGCATCACAACTATTATAATGTTGGAAGTAATTGTTATTAAATCTCATCGATAAGTGCCTCGCGCGTAGTAAGTATTATTATACAGCATAATAATTTTTCGTATGAGCATAATAATTTTTTAGATGCTTCCCTTCCTGTTACAAGCTTAGTCGATAGCATAATAAAAATTGGTAGGTTTCGAGCCGTCATTTTTCTCCGTGTATCGAAAAAAACAATTCTCATACAAGTCCAATAAATGAGATAAAATCTCCAGTTTTTGACACTTGCTAGTTTATATTGATATTGTAAAAATAGAAAAAATATTGTTATTGTAATAAAATTCACTTAAGTTTTTTTGATTACGATAACATCCCCTTATTAAAAGAAGCGATTTAAAACGATTCGAAAAAAATTTTAAATACTTTTTAATGCTTTTGAATCGCCCTTCTCATGGGCATTTAACATTGCAAATCGTTTTAAATCGCTTTTTTTAATAAGGGTCATCTATGATATTCTTGTATGTTATTCAAATCATTTGAGCAAAGTTGTTTTTGTCCAAAACTGGTACATCTACACTATTATTTGGAGTTTTTAATTTCGTTAGTAATTGATTTCATTCAAATATAGATATTCTACGATTTCATCTGGAACAACAAAAAGTTGGAGAGCCCGATATTGAGAAAGAATTAAAAAAAGTAGATTCGTACATCAGAAGCAAAATAACAGATCTGCGAAGCTCAAAGAGAGCTCCTAAAAAGGTAAATAATCAGTTCAAGGTTACTTTAAAAATTTTAATCTGAAATATTGTATTCACATCAGCAAAATAAACATAAGCTTTTGTTTTATTATATAAGGTAAAAGCCCCTATACCCGCTCTCTTTTCATTGGAGTGAAATTAAATCACTCAGTATAAATTAATAAATAAAATGAAAATGCATATTTTTTTTATAATTATTTTTTTGAAGTTTTGAGTATTAGCATAAAATTTTAGTTTTAAGAATAATGTTGATAATTATTATTAATTTTTTAACTAAAGTCCTTGACTGTACTCATTGTCGCTCACTAAAAGTTGTCAAGTACCATTACTAGATCAACACTTGGTCCTATAGTCGCTCAAAGACAATATCAATTAAACTATGATAAGTTTATTGATTTGGAAAATAATTTATAAATTATATTACTTTATTTTTTGATAGTATAAAATTTCATAAATTTCAAAAACATATTTAATAAGATATAGTTACAAAAATTCTTAAAAAATTTGACGTAATCTAAATTTAAATTAACGAACGACCGTTACAGTAAAACGTTCCCGGCTGAGCGTGATTTTGAAAACAGCCACTTAATTTAAATTTATAATCTATTATTAAATAATTTGATACATCATAGGTAAATATATTTAGATTCGCAAATAATTATTTATCAGTAATAATTTTTTTTAGTTGAAATTTTTTTTTATAAAAATTATAAGAAACGCATTAAACAGTCATAATGAGCGTCTAATGGTACTGAGCGGGTATAGGGGCTTTCACCTTACTTAATTTCATAGGATACTTTCTTGAGCGATATAAACTTATTTTAAGATCAAATTAAAATTAAAGTTTTAACCTACTTATCTTTGAATTTCAGAAAACAAAAGAGACAGCTAAGAAAAAAAACGAAGAATCTGATGGGGAAGGTAGTGATATAGTTGATGGTAATTCAGACGAAGAAAGCGGTAGTGAAATGGATGACAAGGCGGAAGGAGAAGGTACCGAGGAGAACATTGAAAAATCTGGCGAAGAGAGTTCTGACGAAGAAAATGATGAAGATAAAGAAAACAAGAACGATGATGAAAGTAGAGAAAAAGAGCTTCTAGAAAAATAAGACTGTATTTATGTTCAGAAGTATATATATTTTACATCATTATGCTTAGAAGTCAACTGTACTGTCGTTGTACCAAAATAAAAAAGTAACACCAAGACCTAAAAATTTTTCAAATTTGTCCGTCTCCGAATTCTAGTGTAAATATGTAGATATTTATGATTTTAAGTTATTAAAAACTAATAATGTCAAATTAATAGTTTGGTAGGAATTGTAAGTATAATTTTAGTATTCTAAAAAAGTGCTTCGAAGTAACTATTTAAATTATAACGTTCGCTTCTATTTCACACGTCCCACGGCGGAGTGTGGGTAGTGCTCAATAGCCGTTATGGCCCTCCGTTGGTGAAAAACTGAAAATAATAAAGTAAGAAAACAACTAAAAGTCTCACCTGGAGATATCCCAAATCTCCCTGGACCCACAGCTCTGCTCAGGCTGGGTTAGAAATCCTAGTTGGGCGCCAGTTCGCGTGCCCCACGAATAAATTCAAAATTCAAATAAAAATAAATACCACGGAGAAAAATAAAAAAATGAAAATAAATGAAATACAGGATAGCAATTTCAGAGTTAGGAATAGGAAAGCAAGAAAAAGATAGCAGTAATTAAAATAATAAATTTAAATTAATACCGGGTTGCTGACCATTTGCATTCAATTTTTAATTCCAAAATAATAATAACCCAACAAAACACAAATAAGATTATTTAAACAGTACTATCACTCGCATGTGATATGTACGAATTCCGAAAACAAAATAATAATATATTACATACACACGTAATATTTATAAATCCTTGTAATTAGTAATAATCACGAAATTATAATTCGGTATTTATAAATAATTGTTGCAAAATAATAATATAATACTTGTAAATAATAATCGCAAGAATAATATTATATTATTTGTAAATAATAACCGCAGAGTAATAATTTAGTAATTGTAAATAATAATCGCACAATAATAATATAGTACTTGTAAATAATAATTTGCACAATAATATTATATTACTTGTAAATAATAATTTCAAATTAATAATTTACTACTTGTAAACAATAATCACAAAACAAGAATAATTCAGTGCTTGTAAGTAATAATAATTATAACTCCGTCGCACTCGACGCTCAGTGCGAGTAAAGAGATAGAAGTCGTGGCATCAGTCAGCAATTATATCCACCGCACCGTTCCCGTGTATAACAAAATAATACTAATACTATCAATAATACTCAAGTATTATAAACAACCATTAAATAATTCAACTATTGAACATATTATTTAACCAATTGTCACGATATTTTAATATCGCGGCAGTCTCGCATCAGGTCGGTGGGCAACAGAGGGCAGCACACGCTGCTCACACGTCTCATCCGATATTTTGTTATTATAATTATTCCGTTTATATATAAGCTTTTGTTTTAATTATTGCGTTAATAATACTTTATTGATTTCTTAGGTATAAATTGTATTTAAATCAGGAGATTTCACTGATTAATTTGAGCATATGTTTGGATTTTTGTAACGCTGGGAGAAATAATTGCGCATTTGATTCATGTGCTTGTGATTATTATTCTTATTGGTTGACGCCTGCACGTCAACGCAACAGTTGGCATTAGTAAATTTATTTATTATAAATAAATCTACTAGTTTGATGAATAAATCATTGATTGATTTATTTGTAAATCATATTAATAATTAATTATGAAGGGGACAATTGGTCATTTAGCGTCGGGAACTGGATAAATTACACGGCCAAAGTTATGTACTATGTTGGTGGTACTGTAAAGAAATAACATGCGACAGATATATATCTCCACTGGTTGAAGTGAGATCTATGACAAAATGGCGCCGGCCGAAGTGCCGGCATAAAATTCACGTGCTGCCGTGGTCAGACGTGGGTTAGTCTCTGTAAGAGTAGCGTGTGTGCTTCTGTTGCATTTGTATAATTATAAATTTGACGCCATTTGGTATTTTGAGTAGATAATATAAATCCATTGGCATTATTCGAGTATTTTGGCAAAAAGCATAAAGGAAAATACATTTACCGTATTAACGTGCAACCAAGGGAGTTGATTAATTACGTAAACTGTAAGTACTTTTTGGCTAATACATTGGCGTGTAATTTTGTTCCCGCGTTGGTGGCCATTTGTCTATCGCATAAGAGTAGAAGAGATGGTCGATTCTGAGTATTAATAATTTTCATAGGTATATGATGAAGTGTGTAATTATTGAGCTCAGAATATCAATGCAATAATTACAGTTGTTATTATTATTATTATTTATTGGTTAAATAATATGTTCAATAGTTGAATTATTTAATGGTGGTTTCTAATACTTGAGTATTATTAATAGTATTAGTATTAGTTTGTTATACACGGGAACGGTGCGGTGGATATAATTGCTGACCGATTCCACGACTTCTATCTCTTTACTCGCACTGAGCGTCGAGTGCGACTGAGTTATAATTATTATTATTTTGCGATTATTATTTACAAGTACTATATTATTATTGTGCGAGTATTATTTACAATTACTGAATAATGAATTTGCGGTTATTATTTACAAGTAATATAATATTATTTTGCGATTATTATTTACAAGTATTATATTATTATTTTGCGACGATTAATTACAAATACCGAATTATTAGGTTGTGATTATTATGATTTACACTTATCACCTTATTATTTCGTGATTATTATTACTTACAAGGATTTATAAATATTACGTGTGTGTGATATATTATTATTTACCAATTATTATATTGTTTATATTAATTTAAATATAGTTAAAGGCAAATGGTCAGCAACTCGGTATTATTTTAAATTTATTATTTTAATTACTGCTATCTTTTTCTTGCTTTCCTATTCCTAACCCTGAAATTGCTATCCTGTATTTCATTTATTTTTCATTTTTATTTTTCTCCGTGGTATTTTATTTTTTTCGGATTTTGAATTTGTTCGTGAGGCACACAAACTGGCGCCCAACTAGGATTTCTAACCCAGCCTGAGCAGAGCTGTGGGTCCAGTGGAGATTTTGGTCGTCTCCCAAGGCACTTTGTGTTGTATTATTTTTATTTTCAGTTTTTCACCAACGGAGGGCCATAACAGCTATTGAGCACTACCCACACTCTGCCGTGGGACGTGTGAAATAGAAGAGAACGTTATACAATAAATAATAATAATAATAATAACTGTAATTATCGCATTGATATTTTGAGCTCAATAATTACACACTTCATCATATATTTATGAAAATTATTAATACTCAGAATCGACCATCTCTCTTACTCTTATGCGATAGACAAATGGCCACCAACGCGGGAACAAAATTACACGCCAATGTATTAGCCAAAAAGTACTTACAGTTTACGTAATTAATCAACTCCCTTGGTTGCACGTTAATGCGGTAAATGTATTTTCCTTTATGCTTTTTGCCAAAATACTCGAATAATGCCAATGGATTTATATTATCTACTCAAAATACCAAATGGCGTCAAATTTATGATTATACAAATGCAACAGAAGCACACACGCTACTCTTACAGAGACTAACCCACGTCTGACCACGGCAGCACGTGAATTTCATGCCGGCACTTCGGCCGGCGCCATTTTGTCATAGATCTCACTTCAACCAGTGGAGATATATATCTGTCGCATGTTATTTCTTTACAGTACCACCAACATAGTACATAACGTTGGCCGTGTAATTTATCCAGTTCCCGACGCTAAATGACCAATTGTCCCCTTCATAATTAATTATTAATATGATTTACAAATAAATCAATCAATGATTTATTCACCAAACTAGTAGATTTATTTATAATAAATAAATTTACTAATGCCAACTGTTGCGTTGACGTGCAGGCGTCAACCAATAAGAATAATAATCGCAAGCACATTAATCAAATGCGCAATTATTTCTCCCAGCGTTACAAAAATCCAAACATATGCTCAAATTAATCAGTGAAATCTCCTGATTTAAATACAATTTATACCTAAGAAATCAATAAAGTATTATTAACGCAATAATTAAAACAAAAGATTATATATAAACGAAATAATTATAATAACAAAATATCGGATGAGACGTGTGAGCAGCGTGTGCTGCCCTCTGTTGCCCACCGACCTGATGCAAGACTGCCGCGATATTAAAATATCGTGACAAAATGCCCATACATTTATCCCTAAATACTTATTGTCCATAACCCACTTTGTAGACTCATTAATTTTGGTGATTCGTTAAATATTAAGGCACTCTAAATGATGTACATTATGATGTGTCGGAAAATAAAATTTTTTTTTTTTGCACCTCCAGAATACGATAGTATATGACAAATTAAGAATTCTATCAAAAGAACAGCTCTTAAATTCAAATTTTAGAGGTAGCTCATCGGGATTTTTCGATTTCCCATTTAAATAACATGGGAACAAAAATTTTTTTAGTTTGGAATTTTTTACCTCGACTATGGCTCACTGTACAGGTGAGGCCAGGATACATTTATTTAGAGATTTTAACGCTCTGGAAAAAACAGCTCTTATCATTTTTTGATAAATCCATCTGTTCAGAAGTTATTGGAGCACGAAGTCTAGTTATAGTAAATTTTAACTTTTTTTTACTTTTCCTGAAAATTCTCTTTTATATATTAGTTATATAATAGTTTTTTTGCACTAAAAATTAGTGAATATTCACCTATTTGACTTATTCATGTTTACAGAGTATGTTATTTAAATGGGAAATCAAAAATCTCGATGAACTACCTCTAAAACTTGAATATAAGAGCTGATCTTCTGAAAGAATTTTTGATTTGTCATACACTATTAATTTCTGGTGGTGCCCAAAAAAAAAAAATGCGAAAAATGTTGTTTTTCGATACATCCTAATGTACACAGGTCTTTTATAAAAATTTATAATATAAGTATTAGGGTTACAAATAAGTTTCCGCCGTTTTTTAACACAAATTAAATATTTATTATAGAAGAACGGTAATATAAATTTATTTAAAATATTGCCCATCACTTGCAACCACTTTTTCCCATCTCTCAGGCAGCATTCGAATCCCACGTCTGAAGAACTCCTTGTCTTTTGAGGCAAGTTTTTTGATATAGATCATAGAAACTTTTTGAATTGATCAGTAAATAAACTGACTAAGTTTCATAATTATTGGGACATTTACTTTATATCAATTGAAAATTTACGATGGTAATATTATTAGTTTATTTAACGTTGTTTGATATATTTTCCTTCACACTTTATCCAGGCTTAGGACTGGCAGTAGGAAGTAATTTCTACTGGCGTGTTTAAAAATATTAAGAACTCAATGTTCTCGCTAGATATTAATATTAGATACATATCAAAAATTAAAATATTTTTAGTGGCCAAGCCGGCCAGTTGTTATTATTTCTTAAAACTAACATGCAATAAACTGACAAATTTAAATTATTGAATATAAAATTAAATTACTTTAAGAACATGCAAAAAAAAAAGGTGCTATCACATAAGAAACTTTATGAACTACAATTAATAAACATCAATTATGTAAATTTTTGTTTTGATTAATTGAGAACGTTTTGTTTCTTACTCTGGGAATATAACTCCTCCATCCATCGACTCCTATTCTGGTTTGGAAATTTTCTAATAGTGGCTTGTTTCTTCCCTCTTCTATCTATAACACTGAAATTATATTTTTGATGAGCATGCTGTGAAGGACGATGATTTACCTCTTTTGATTCCAATTCCGTTGGCTTCGTCGGCTGGTCGTATTTCCTATAGATTTCAGGAAAATCCCTTTCAATTGATTTCCCAGGAGTTGGTGGTGGTTTTGATGTGTCAATATCTTCATCATTGATAAGTACTGAATCTAGAGAATACGCCGAGTCAACCATAGTTAGTAAAATCCTTTAAATGAAATATCTAAACAATATCAACAAATATTTAAGGTTAGTAGTAAACACTGCGACGTTCACGCTAAGAAGTTTCACGAAGAAAGAATAAAAATGGCCGTATGGCTTTAAATCCTCACGTAGTATATAGTCGTCCTAACGATAGCTTGGAATTTTTTTCCCACCAATTTCTTCTCCCACCACTATAATATTAGAATGAGCGCATGCGCCAAAGCCACCAAAACCAATATTTAAAGGGTGGAGGTAGAAACTGTGGTGGGAAAAAAAATTCCAACATTTCGTTGGGACGACTATATCAATGCGCCCTCGTATGTGTGACCGATGAATTAAAAACGTAAAAAAAACGTTAATGCTGATAAAATAAATTAAATTTTTCTTTATTAACTTTGTGTTTGACCATAATTTTACCAATTTTAATAAAGGCTTAATTTTTTAAGAAATAGATAATTAAAATTTTTTTATACGTAATTTTTGAAAAGATAAGTAGGTCAAATATTCGTTGTATAAGTCTTGAGAAGATAGGCGAGTGCAGGCACACTGTAGTAGCAATGGATAAAGCCGAGCTGTGAGAACCGCTTGAGCTTGGACAGCCAGTGTGAGTTGAACAAAAAATTCGCGTGAATGAAAGATTAAAAATAAATAGTTATTTGGAAAATAATGATATTTGTGAGTTTAAATTATTCAAATTTGATCTTTTCTGAGTATTCTCCGGTTTTTCATTAAGTATCTAATATAATTCAAAATCACGACAAACATTTTTATAAAATTGAATAAAAAAGTTTTGATGTACTTGGTTTGCGTGATTAAATTTAGTCAAGTAAAATTAATTTCTAAAATTGATTTTGCGTACAAATTCATTTCTAATAAAAATAAAAGATATTCTTTTTAACTATCCGCTAAGAAAATTGAAAATTTTCAAAAAAAAAAGAAGTTTATGGTTTCGGTCCGATTTTCGAAAAACGAGTTTTGACCAGATCTCGACGTTTCGATGTTCCAGTTAGTTATTCTGAATAATTTCAAGATGATGTCCAAGCGTATATATAAGGGTGCTTTGTTTCTGGCGAAAGTAGTTTTTTCGTTGTTCATCAAGCAAAATATTGTTTTTAATGCTGAAACAAAAATTCCTGCCAAGTTTGAGCTCTTAATTTCAATCCTAAGTGCTTTCCATTTGATTTTAAAGATTTCCCATTTAAAATACACGTAAATTGAATTACTTTTTTTTTAATTTTCTAATACTCAGCTGCGTTTTATGATATCGACGCGGTTTTGGTCGCAAATTGTAGGGTGTTTGGTGTTCTTTAAAAGTGTCCATAGTTAGTTAGCTGTAATTCCAGCTGTTTCACTTGTGTCCGTTGCGGAAAAAATTTTTCCCATGAAATTGATCTTCATTGGCTTGCAAAACGTGAACCAGTGGAAGTAAACTAAAAATGTTAACGAAAATTTCATAGGAAATTTTATTCCCTCCAAAAGAAGTCCTATGAATCAAGTCGCTAAAGTCCGTAGTTTCTGAGTTATAGTTATTTTAATAATTTGAAAATTATAATATCAAAAAAAAAAATCGGTCTATCGGTTGACCTTGCGGGCCAGCACCAAAACCTCCCGCTGTTCTCGAGCTCTTTGAGCTTGAAAAATCGTTGTGGATACATTTTCGAGCTCTCGAGCTCGAAAATACTTCTGTATGCCTTTGTTTTAAAAAAATAACGTTTTTTACCATTTTTTCTACAACGATATCTCTCGAACGAATTTACCGATTGAGACGTTTGAGGTGGCAATCGACGCGTTTTGTTGAGTTCTAGAGCTGATCAAATTTTAAAATTGATTTATCAAGACGTTTATGATAAATTTCCAAAAAACCAAAAAAAAAAATTTTTTTTAATTCTTTCGTTCACGGTTTCTCTTGAACTGATGGATCAATTTTGATAGTTGAGGTGGCATTTGACGCGGCTTATAAAGTTTTAGAGCTGATTAGATTTTGCAATCAATCCATCGAGCGAATTAAAAGTGATTGAAAAAAAACATTTTTGAAAAAATTTTATTTTTGGAATATCTCAGAACGTACCCTACCGATTAAGCTCAAGTTTTTAGTGCTTATAGTAAATAACAAGCCGCGTCGATTGACACTTTGACGATCGAAATCGGTTCATCCGTCCAAAAGTTACAGAATATTTACATACGTACGTACGTACATACATACACTCGGACATCATCGTTAAATTAGTCAGAATAGCTTCCTAGAACCTCAAAACGTCAATATCTCTTGGAAATTCGATTTTTGAAAATCGGGCTGAAAACAATAACTTCCCGAATTTTTGAAAATTTGCAATTTTCTTAGCGGGAAGTTAAAAAAAAAAATTACAATTGATATTATATTTTTCAAATTATTAAAATTACTACACGGAGAGAAAATTATGGTAACAGTTACAATATATTATGGGAATGGTTCCCATAATACATGGTAACCGGTTTTTTTGAAATGTTGATTATGGGAACGGCACCCATATATATTATGGTAATCATTCCTATAATTATGGGTATAATTCCTATATGGTATTGGAATGGTTACTATAATATTATGGTAATCGTTACCATAATATTATGGGAATGGTTACCATAATATTATGGTAATCGTTACCATAATATTATGGGAATGGTTACCATAATATTATGGTCATCGTTACCATAGTATTATGGGAATGATTACCATAATATTATGGTAATCGTTACCATAATATTATGGGAATGGTTACCATAATATTATGGTAACCATTCCCATAATATTATGGTAATGGTTATCATAATATTATGGGAATGGTTACCATAATATTATGGTAATGGTTACCATAATATTATGGGAATGGTTACCATAATATTATGGGAATGGTTACCATGATATTATGGGAATGGTTACCATAATATTATAGGAATGGAAGTCAATCCTGTCTTCGTGTGACTAACGAAACAGCTTTTGCTGTATGATATAAAAATGATTAATAAATATAGTTAAAGTATGAATATTTTATTATTTATTTAAGATATATATCTAGTATAAGTTAATACAAAAATTTTTAATTCAATTTAAACTTTATTAAATCCATCTTTTAGGGATATAACGCTTATTATTTAAAGTTACTAAATTACTTAGCTTACAAATTTTAAAATATTCTATTGAAATGCAAGCCCAAATATTTTTCGTGTCGAGAACCAAATTTAAAATTTTGATAGGCTTCAATTTTATTAGTTTCTCTATAATACATTAATCTTAAACTTATACTGAATCAACAAATTGAATTCATTATTACAAAAATAATTTTCATTCTTACAAAAACTCTAAAAATTTAGATGTGGAGATTTTAAAATAAATTTTACCAGATACTTCGTACGATGTCAATAGAAAATAATAAAATATCTAAAATGTCTGCTACTTCAAGGCTCATAAAGTACTTAAAAATAAAAACGATTTTTTTATACTTAGAATTTTGCAGTTTAAATTATTATGAAGTTATTTATTGTTATTATTTACAAATTAATTTTTATTTGACCAACAATAATATTTTATTGTAATATAGTTAAACAAAAAGATTAAATATACAAAAAAAAACGCTTATTACAAAAAAAAAAAAATTATTATAATTTCTAAATATTATGGTAACGATTCCAATAATATCATGGTAACCATTCCCATAATATTATGGTAACCATTCCCATAATATTATGGTAACCATTCCCATAATATTATGGTAACCATTCCCACAATATTATGGTAACCATTCCCATAATATCATGGTAACCATTTCCATAATATTATGGTAACCATTCCCATAATATTATGGTAACCATTCCCATAATATTATGGTAACCATTCCCATGATATTATGGTAACAATTACCATAATATTATGGGAATAGTTACCATAATATATAGGGTTTATTCCCATACACGCATAGGAACCGTTACAATGTGGTTATAGGATTGGTTCCTATTTGCTTATGGGAACTATTCCGATGAGTATGGTAAGCATTACCATGATTCTTTCCCATGCGGTATGGGAACTGTTACCATAATGATAGGAATTGTTCCCATACTTATGGGAACTTTCCCCAGAAAGTATGGGTCTATATCCCATAATCCCAAGTAATCATTACCATAACGGTATGGGATGATATTTCATAAACGTACTTGGAACTGTTACCATAATTTTTTCTCCGTGTATAACTCGGAAACTATAAATTTTAGCGACTTTACTCATAGGACTTTCTTTGAAGGGAATAAAATTTCCTATTAACATTTTTAGTTTACTTCCACTGGTTCACGTTTTGCAAGCCAATGAAGATCAATTTCATGGGAAAAATTTTTTCCGCAACGGACACAAGTGAAACAGCTGGAATTACAGCTAACTAACTATGGACACTTTTAAAGAACACCAAACACCCTACAATTTGCGACCAAAACCGCGTCGATATCATAAAACGCAGCTGAGTATTAGAAAATTAAAAAAAAAGTAATTCAATTTACGTGTATTTTAAATGGGAAATCTTTAAAATCAAATGGAAAGCACTTAGGATTGAAATTAAGAGCTCAAACTTGGCAGGAATTTTTGTTTCAGCATTAAAAACAATATTTTGCTTGATGAGCAACGAAAAAACTACTTTCGCCAGAAACAAAGCACCCTTATATATACGCTTGGACATCATCTTGAAATTATTCAGAATAACTAACTGGAACATCGAAACGTCGAGATCTGGTCAAAACTCGTTTTTCGAAAATCGGACCGAAACCATAAACTTCTTTTTTTTTTGAAAATTTTCAATTTTCTTAGCGGAAAGTTAAAAAGAATATCTTTTATTTTTATTAGAAATGAATTTGTACGCAAAATCAATTTTAGAAATTAATTTTACTTGACTAAATTTAATCACGCAAACCAAGTACATCAAAACTTTTTTATTCAATTTTATAAAAATGTTTATCATGATTTTGAATTATATTAGATACTTAATGAAAAACCGGAGAATACTCAGAAAAGATCAAATTTGAATAATTTAAACTTACAAATATCATTATTTTCCAAATAACTATTTATTTTTAATCTTTCATTCACGCGAATTTTTTGTTCAACTCACACTGGCTGTCCAAGCTCAAGCGGTTCTCACAGCTCGGCTTTATCCATTGCTACTACAGTGTGCCTGCACTCGCCTATCTTCTCAAGACTTATACAACGAATATTTGACCTACTTATCTTTTCAAAAATTACGTATAAAAAAATTTTAATTATCTATTTCTTAAAAAATTAAGCCTTTATTAAAATTGGTAAAATTATGGTCAAACACAAAGTTAATAAAGAAAAATTTAATTTATTTTATCAGCATTAACGTTTTTTTTACGTTTTTAATTCATCGGTCACACATACGAGGGCGCATTGATATAGTCGTCCCAACGAAATGTTGGAATTTTTTTTCCCACCACAGTTTCTACCTCCACCCTTTAAATATTGGTTTTGGTGGCTTTGGCGCATGCGCTCATTCTAATATTATAGTGGTGGGGGAAGAAATTGGTGGGAAAAAAATTCCAAGCTATCGTTAGGACGACTATATACTACGTGAGGATTTAAAGCCATACGGCCATTTTTATTCTTTCTTCGTGAAACTTCTTAGCGTGAACGTCGCAGTGTTTACTACTAACCTTAAATATTTGTTGATATTGTTTAGATATTTCATTTAAAGGATTTTACTAACTATGGTTGACTCGGCGTATTCTCTAGATTCAGTACTTATCAATGATGAAGATATTGACACATCAAAACCACCACCAACTCCTGGGAAATCAATTGAAAGGGATTTTCCTGAAATCTATAGGAAATACGACCAGCCGACGAAGCCAACGGAATTGGAATCAAAAGAGGTAAATCATCGTCCTTCACAGCATGCTCATCAAAAATATAATTTCAGTGTTATAGATAGAAGAGGGAAGAAACAAGCCACTATTAGAAAATTTCCAAACCAGAATAGGAGTCGATGGATGGAGGAGTTATATTCCCAGAGTAAGAAACAAAACGTTCTCAATTAATCAAAACAAAAATTTACATAATTGATGTTTATTAATTGTAGTTCATAAAGTTTCTTATGTGATAGCACCTTTTTTTTTTGCATGTTCTTAAAGTAATTTAATTTTATATTCAATAATTTAAATTTGTCAGTTTATTGCATGTTAGTTTTAAGAAATAATAACAACTGGCCGGCTTGGCCACTAAAAATATTTTATTTTTTGATATGTATCTAATATTAATATCTAGCGAGAACATTGAGTTCTTAATATTTTTAAACACGCCAGTAGAAATTACTTTCTACTGCCAGCCCTAAGCCTGGATAAAGTGTGAAGGAAAATATATCAAACAACATTAAATAAACTAATAATATTACCATCGTAAATTTTCAATTGAGATAAAGTAAATGTCCTAATACCGGAACAAGACTCAAACCGCAACGATTTGATAATCATTATATATTTTAACTCATACGCGATGAAATCAAATAAAAATTTCTTTATTTATAATCTTAATCTTTTAATTACAAAATAGGATATAAAATACATTTTAGTATATATCCGAAATGTGAAAAAAAAAATGTTAATTATAGCAATAATCTCGGATCCATTACTTTTTTATGTCTCTTAATGGTTTTGCTAAGAAATCAGTCAATGGTCTTAATCTCATAGAAAATGTATAAAATTACTTTTCAATAATTTTTTTTTATATATATGCATCTTGAATGACATAAAATTTAAAAAAACATATCAACAGTGTTCCGTCGAGAACGGTAATCTTATAACAATTGTCATCATACTAACATAAAGAATTTGAATATTTGATAGAGTCGCCATTAGGCGGCGCTTTAATTAAATTTATCATCAACTCGGGTCGCACTGTAAACACGCGCGCTTATTATAGCGTCGGTTTCGCTGTGTATCTTTGTTGCACCTACGCCTTCAGCGTATCTCTGTCGCTCGGGTGTCAAAAGTTTTTGTTTCGTTGCAACGAAGACTCGGCTTCACCGCTTCTTTTAGTCAGTTGACCACGAGTCTTACTACTAAGCGCACATGCTTTGAGCATTTTTTACGCATATAATTAAATTCACAATTTAATATTCATTCAATTAACGAAAATTCATTAATATCCATCGCAATCTCAATTCATCGGGTAAAGATAAGTATTGAGTAATACGGTTATATCAATTTTATCAATTATTTCGTGGATTTAAATCAATCTTTCTGACTTTGAAAATACAACCTGTTATTGCGTCATAATTAACCAGTCAGAACTTGTAGCGCGTGTGTCCGACCACGCCGGGTATTCATTCGTGTTTGCATTAAATATTTAATGTAATTGTGTTTGGCATCTAATATTAATAATTTTTATTAATATTGAATAAAAATAACATCAATTACATTTTATGTTCAATGTTTTAGACGGATTTCTTGAGATTCATTCATTTCAACAATCCATTCATATCTTACTGAACACTTGGTTCAATTGTCTTTAATATGTCATATTGATAATTCATATTAACAGTTAACGACAGCAAGACTTGTCGTGCGTGGGTCCGACCCATTCAATCACCAGATATCTATTCGTGTTCTCATTAAATGTTTAATTTAATTGTGTTTGAGATTAATCTTAATATTTCATATTAATATTGAATAATAATAACACCAATTGTATTTTACGTTTAATGTTTAGTCATTACATTGATATTCGTTCAATTCAACAGATCTGTTCCTTTCTCAATGAACATTCGGGTCATTTGTGCTCGATATTCTATATTAATAGCTCACGTTGATATTCAATACCAATCGTATAAATAATATCTGACATTTGATATCTGTTCGCGTTTTATTGATGTTAACTCGCGTCAATTTAATCGACTATATCGAACTTAACTTTATTCAGTTCAACGGCCCGATCGCCAACAATAATCTATCAACATCAGTTGACTAGATTCAATATACAACTTACATTCAAACAACAGCCTCAGTCGCAATCAATAGTCTATCAATACCACTTGATCAGATTTAAATCTAACTGCAGTTAAACAACAGCTTCTATCGCAATCAATAATCAATAGTCTATCAATACCAATTGATTAGACGCCAATCTAATTGACATACAATTCAACGACTAGTCGTATTATACTGTCTCTGCACAATTCAAATAAGGTTCAGTAGCTTCTGATCAAGGCTCACTTCCTTATGGCTTACAACGATTCCACTCGTACAGCCAACCCGATCGATCGGTAAACTTGCTTCTACGCATTCAAACATACAGCCTAGCTATCCACCAATGGATAGTTAGAGTTTCTTTCAATTTCATATACAGACGTGTATATCATATCGCAATCAGCACCAGTGATCACTATCAAACTCTATCGAATAATTATTCACCCATTCGTACGAATTTAAGGCCTAACTATCCACCAATGGACAGTTCGAGTCCCTATCATCTCATATACAAACGTGTATAATATCTCACAATATACCAACGGGTATATTTTCGGGACTGTATCAACCAGTCTCGAGCAGTTACGACGATCCAGCATCACGTAACTTCTAACTCTACATGCTCTCGCGTGTACAGTATATACACACATACACACACACACACACACACACACACACACACACACACACACACGCGCGCAAACATACACACGCGCGCAAACATACACACGCGCGCGCGCGTATAATCATGTATATTCCTATATTCAATATCTTGTGCTAATTGTTCAACGAGTTACTATCATTATCGTTCTTTAAATATTATTACATTTTCTAATTGTAATTGTTTTCAAAGGGTTTTATGCCATCCGTAGTGCTTTCCCTAATTTTTGGGTCAAAATACATTCTTCATTTTATCACACCCAAACCACGACTTTCAATAAATTATACCTATCTTATCCTATCCATTGTCAAAACCAATTAATTTAATTTAGATCATTAATTCAATTTAAATTACAGGTAAAATTAAGTTAAAAATGAACAATATATAAAATGTACAAATACAAATTATAATAACTAACAATTTCATGCTAACAAACAATATGATAAAAATAATATTATTATATTAATTTTACTGTTCGTCTAATGGTACAGGAAAATGAACCCGTGCCTAGTACCGAAACAGTCAGTCATATTAATGTTATCGATAGACATTAACGGTGAGTTTCATTGACTGGCTAAATCAAGTACAATATTAATTATGACTGGATACCTAATATTTAATGCAGTTGGTATGATTATTATAAAAAATGCATTGAATATGAATAAACTTTGATTTTAATCATAAAAAATGAATTTTATCGTTTAATTTTTATTTTTTTTTAATCATTTTTATAGTATAACCTCAAATGAGTTATTTTGTTACTATTATTCAGTTAAAAATATTCATTTTTTATTAAGTATTTAATCATTTGCAAACTTTAAATGCATTTTACATTAATTGTTAATATTTTAACTATGAATAAATGCACGTTAGTGCAAAAAATAACTCATTTTATTTACTTTTCCGGTATTAGGACAACCGAATTCCGGTATTGAGACAAGGCTATTTCAGCGTTCTGGTATTAGGTCTTTAGGATGTCATAGAAAAAATTTTTTCTTATATTAAATTTAAGAAAAATAAACTAATTTGGTATTTTTTAATAGGTAAATGTCTATTCTATCTGATGTAATGAATTATTTTGGTTTATAATTTATTTAAATATTTATAAAACGATAAAAATAAGCCGAATACCCTTCGTCGTTCCGGTATTAGATCTGCTCTGTACAGATCTAATCTGATCAGAGCAGATCTGAACTTTTTTTCCCGAAAAAAAGTTATATCAGCTCAGATCTGGTTTTATCTGTACATCAGATCCAATTAGATCTATTCATATTTACTTCATAAATTGATCGTTTACTCAATGTTGATCTATTTTGATCTGGCTAGATCTCGGTTGATCTAACTTTATCTAGGTTGATCTGACTGGATTAGATTTGATCAGGGTAGATCTGGACTATTTTTCTCCAAAGAAAAATGTCATATCTGATCAGATCTAGTTTGAACTGAACAGATAAAATCAGATCTACTTGGATCTGGGTTCAGTATCAATTATGATCAAATTTGATCTGAGCTGATCTAATTCGATCAGAACAGATCTAATTTTTCTTCCCGGGTATACAGTAGTGAAATTGAATGGTTTTGAACTGTTTTGAATCGTTTCTAATAATTTTCAATCGTTTATTTTAATCAGGGGTGAGTCCGCAATATGAAAATTAAAAAAATTTTTGAATCAAAAATCTAATTTCACGAAGATATGTAAGATCAGAGAATTAACGTTCCTGCCGATTTTTATTTCAAGAGTAGAAAGCTTTTTTTTAATATTACAGTGACGAAAATCTAAAAAAAAATAAAAAAAAAAATTAATAGGTTTTTTATTCATTGAATTTTATTGCTACAGTGTCATCCACAGCAAGGCTACAAATGCTGCGGCCTCGTATGTGATAGGGGATACTGGTTTCAAGGAGTATGCGTAACATATGATGAGGTCAAGCTTATTCCTGGAAAATAGAGAAAAACATGTCAATACATAAGATTTGACAATTTTTTCACGTTATCAAAAAACAAAAAAAAACTGCTTTAATTATGTGTATAAATAAATACATAGTTTAAAATTTTGTTTTTTTGTTTATAAAAATTCAGTGGTTGAATATTTTGTGTCAATTATTTGACACCATTAAGTGTAAATTTAACTACAGTTGAATATATTATCTGATCTTAACAAGTTTTTTGTGTTATTACATTTATAAGCAATCAATACAACACATTTTTTTTTGTTAACTCAAATTTAACACAAAATAACAGTTAACTAAATTCCGAGAACTATGTGAGTCGAGGATTTATTACATATTATTTTTGTTACTTTAACACAAAAAAACAAAATCTGGTCTCCAAAAGCTCAAAATCATCAGTGTAAATACATTTTCGAGATCGAAAATATTCTTGCATGTAATTGTTTTTCATGACATTTCCAAGCTCACACAAATTACGTCGTATGTTAAAGCTTAAAAATTTATGAATCAGAAATTAAGAATAAACAATCGTTTTTAATAATTTTTATTCCCAATTAAGTTCATTAAAATAGAATTTATTCATGCAGAAATCAATGCAAGTGATCAAAATTAAGATTGGAATGAGTTTTGGCTCAGATTGGAGCGCCCTGATTAAAAGAAACGATTCGAAACGATTTGCAATGTTAAATGTCCATAAGAAGGGCGATTCAAAAGTATTCAAAGTGTTCGGAAGCATTAAAAAGTATTTAAAACTTTTTTTTTTTAATCGTTTTAAATCGTTTCTTTTGATAAGGGCGTCAACATATGAAATATCTAAAAAACATATTAAAAAAGATGTTTCTTTATTATTTTGTGATAATATGATTTGAACTAACGAACAATTTTCATTTCTTTATAAAATGATCGGAAGAAACCATACAGACGAAAAGCTTGCATACTTTTGAACATATTTTAGTACATTATATGATGATTTATCCGGGAAAAGTTACATGAAATGCTATTTTTCAAATAATTCGACGCCCATATCTTTTGAACCGATTTTGACGTTCAATGTGTCAGTCGACGCATTTTAACAAGTTCTAGAGCTATTTAGATGTAGGAATTGATCGGATAACTCGCTTCAAAGATAATCGAAAAAAACCGTTTTTTACCATTTCTCTCTCCTGCTATATCTTGCGAACAAATTAACCGATTGAGATGGCTAAGGTGGCAATCGATGCGTTTTATAAAGTCCTAGCCCATGCAAGAGCTGCCAGAGTTGAACAAAGAGGCCATCCTTGGCTCAGCACTTGGAAACCTAGCTTTGGCACGTCTATATTGGCCCATGCTTGGGTCAAGAAAGGTTACTCAATCCTTGCCATTCCAATCATTACCCGAGTCTGGGCCAGGACTGGGTTCTCCTATTTTGGCCATTCAGTGATGACTCAGGCTTGGACCAGGACTAGGTAACCTAGCCTTGGCCGTTACAATGATTACCCGAGCTTGGGCCAAGACTGGGTTTTCCTGTCTTGGCCATCCAATGAAATCCTACACTTGGGCCAGAACTGGGTAACCTAGCCTTGGTCGACCCAATGATTACCCAAGTTTAAGCCAAGACTAGGTTTCTCTGCCTTGATCATTCAATGGCAACCCAGATTTGGGCCAAGGTAGGATTATCCATGTTCGCGTATACCTATAGTTTCCTATTATAACGTATATTGTGTAGAAATTTCGCGACGGAGACGCGGAACCGTCCAATATAGCGTATGCGGTCACCCACGCGTGATAAATAAATAATAATAAATGATAATAAATGATATAAAATACTGAGATCAAATAAAATAATAATAATAAATAATTAGTATGCCTGAACCAGCTCCTCAGGCTGGGTTAGTGCACGCAGGCGCCAGACCGTTTATTTAAAACGGACAAAATTTATTCAGGGGGAATTTACGAGGGAAAATCCGAGCAAGTGATCCGTAACAAGGCGGATAACACACGAGTGAAACAATAAATTAAACAGATAATAGAAAAATTGTAAATAAACAACCAATAATTACATATAAATAATAAATAAGAGTAGGAAAAATAAATGAAAATTAGTAGGAAAAAGATCCAGAGAAATAAATATTAAAATTTCCCCGACAGCTGTTGGTTTCCGTTCCTTATATTTTCAAACAATAAAAATATAATAATATTTCACAATATATATAAGTAATAAATTTTTCTCACCACTGGGGTGATTTCTTATCACACAAAATTAATACAACTTATTTGAGCTTAATACTTATAGTCAATTTAAGGAAATAATAATATAATTCAATTTTGTTAATAAGAATAAAGATAATATTATTTTTAATTCATGTAATATATCTCTCACACCTGTGAGAGAGAGAAAGATACGGAATTTTTAATACTCACACACAAACAAATCATAAATTTCCTCTTTGTAGATAATAATTAATAATAAGTACAATAATAATCTTCGACTACTGGGGTATATATATCAAAATGAAAAAAATAATGTTACTTAATTATTTTAAATAATAATAAATATAAATAATAATATCTCAAAGATTATTTTAAGTAATAATATTATTTAATTAATATTATTCAGGAATTTTTCACCCGAATGATGATGTCATTACTTGAGGAATTTACTCAAGTACTGCATGCGCTCTATAGATATATATACTATAGGTATATATATATGTATACCGGCGACGTCCAACTACGTCGTATATCTTTTTATACGTATATATATATATTTATATAAAAATATCCGGATACTGTATACAATATGACAAAAATTATTATTTAACAAGAATTAATTATAATTTTCCCATGTATCATTCAGCGATATTAATATATTTATTAATTATACTCTCCGCGGCGACCAACAACTACCGGGGGAGGTTATCACGTGAAAAATATTATCCGACGAAAGAAATACAAAGTACTTACTCATCAATCTCCAAATATCAGCCAAATAATATGTAGAAATCAATTATACACTATTATTCACCCGGTGAATAATGTCAACGGACTTTCTAATAAAAAACTACTAATTATCAACTACAATAATTTTCCACTTTTTGACAGTGTCCGTACGCCACAATAGCCCGTATCTTTCTGATTTAATTATCCTATTCTCCACCTGTTGGTCGCTCACGTGGCGCAATAATCGCCCTAATTACTATTATGATTATTTTTCTCTAGCCCTGGGCTAGTTTTTAAATTAAAATATAAAATATAAAGATAATTTTTCCACCCCTGAATGATACATGAATAATTATTCTAATGCATGTACTATTTATTTATAATATGTTCGTATTTGTATCTTATCCCATAAATTAAATAATAATTAGTTCATATTATCAAATTCGTGTCAACAAAGTATTGATTTTCCCCCTACCCGGTGGTCAATACTTTTCACCAATATATCAATGACATCAAATTATCATATGACAAGTTTGACCAAAAAGATAATATAAACAGTATTTGGGGCATAATGTGGCACTCGATTATGCATCCCAAATGTTTCAAAATCCTAAACAAAAACTTAAACTAACAAAAATCAATGGTTTATATTTTTAAATTATAAAAATAAATTAATTCCATACACGTGCTCACTCACACGTTGCGCGCATGCGCTAGTATCGCGAACGGACTGCTGTCTCAGCCGGCGGAATGGCGGAATGCCCGCGCAACGATTCAAATTCAAACTTACAAATTAAAATATTTAAACTTACAACTAATTAAAATGAAATAATTTGAATCGTTACGTGACACCATCCTTGAGCCAAAATTGGCTAATCTAGGTTTTTTATTAACTATCCAATTGCCTTATTATTACGGATTTTTAAATTAATAATTATTTATTTTTGAATTAAAATAAGTTTTAATGGATAAATATTTTAACATTTTGATAAAAATTATTTACAATTAATAATTAATACATTTTCTAGTTCGTTGATATTTGCAATCAACAACCGTAATTTCATAATTTTCCTTATAAAAATTAATTTAATTAATAAATAACTCATGAATTTTTATAATAAATGTTATTTTTAATAATGGTGGTAGAGTAAGATAATTAAGCTGGGTTCTTGATAAATAATCGATTAAATTTAATAAATTTTATTTTAAAAAATATGTAATTATAATATAAATAATGCGAAATTATTGTTTATCTTTTTCTTAATTGGAAATATTAATTAAATTGCTCTTTATATTTTATAAGACCGAGAGGTTGTAGTAAAATGAATAAATAGAACATATAAAAAATTCAATTCAACATTGGTAGGTTCGTCCAGTAGTCAGCGTTCAGACCCAGCAATCAGAAGGACGACAGTTCGCACCCAGAGCCCAGCAGAATTTTCACCGAGTTTTTTTCACGTCATTTACCTCACTTAAATCACAAACTCTAGTACTTAAATAAAAATAAAATTTTTTTTTAATTAAATTTATTTATTTTTTCGATGCATGGGCCAGGTCTGGCAAGCAAGCATGGACCAGGTCTGGCAACCAAGCATGAGCCAGCTCTGGCAAGCAAACATGGGTCAGGTCTGGCAAGCAAGCATAAATCAGGGCCGGAAACCAGACTTGGCACGATATTATCATTCCAGACTTCTACCAAGGCTGAAACAAGGCTGGCCGACAAACTTGGCCCAATGTTCAACATAGTTGAACCAAGCCTGGACCCGTCGTACTTTCCTGTCTGGGAGAGCTAATCAGATTTTGAAGTCGATCGTTCGTTTCTGAGAAATCAATGAAAAACTTAAAAAAAACAAAAACGTCTTTTTTTTTGTAATTCGCAACTATTCAAATCAGTTGATTAGTTAAAAAGTTATAAGCCGGTCACACACACACACACACACACACACACACACACACACACACACACACACACACACGCACGCACACGCACGCACGCACTCACACACACAGATAATCAGACATCATCCTGAAAATTAGTCAGAAATTTATTTTAATTTCATGTTCATTGTAAATTTGAGTCTATGCTAATTTTTTCATTAATTTTATCGTCCTGATTCAGAAATAAATCTAATTTGGAATAATTCAAACATGATCCAAAACAATTCAAAGTTGGCAAAATTGACTATATATAGGTATACACTCTAGCATGGATTGAATTATTCCAAACTAGATTTCTGAACCAAGGCGTAAAGATCGTTATCTGTATGATGAAAACAAGAATAATGATAAATAGAATTGAGATTAAACGGTATTTGATCTAGGTTCAGTGGATTTTGCATAAAAAGAAATTTTGAATCTGCAGTTGTCGATGACGATAGAAATGAAATATTTTTGTTGTAATTTTATTTCTATTCAGTTATAATTGATACTGAACCCAGATCCAAGTAGATCTGATTTTATCTGTTCAGTTCAAACTAGATCTGATCAGATATGACACTTTTCTTTGGAGAAAAATAGTCCAGATTTACCCTGATCAAATCTAATCAAGTCAGATAAACGTAGATAGAGTTAGATCAACCGAGATCTAGTCAGATCAAAATAGATCAGCATCGAGTAAACGATCAATTTATGAAGTAAATATAAATAGATCTAATTGGATCTGATGTACGGATAAAACCAGATCTGAGCTGATATAACTTTTTTTCGGGAAAAAAAGTTCAGATCTGCTCTGATCAGATTAGATCTGTACAGATTATAAAGAAATATTTCTTCACATTATATTATAATTATCAGATTAACCAGCTGAATTTAGACAAATTTGATCTGAGCAGATCTAAGAGTGTTTTTTATTCACCTTGATCTGTTCAGATCCAAGCAGATCTATTCTGATCAGAGTAGATCTAAACAGATCTGCCCAAAATGCAGATCTGCTCAGATCTGAAACATCAGATCTAATTTGATCTGAATAGATCTAAATATTTTTTCCCGGGATAATGAAGCGGCAATGGATGCATTTTATCGTGTTCTAGAGCTGGTTAGATTTTGAAGTCAATCGAAAAATCTGAGCTAGATTCCTACCTAAATTTTTTTGTTTGGGAAGCTCTTTTTGGTATACAATTTTATTAAATTTCGATATGGAAATTTTACAATAGTTTATTTTGCAAGTCAAATTACGTATTTACTCTTTTTACATTATTATGCAATCATATTTATTTATTCACATAATTGATGCAGTTATTTTTTTTTTTTTTTTTTTTTTTTTTCATTGATAATGTGGAAAAATTGTCAAATCTTATTTATTGACTTTATTTTTTTTATTCTCCGGGACCAGGAGCGACTTAATCAACTACTACACAATTTCCTTGAAAAAAGTACCCCCAACGACATGCGTGTCCAGCGCAGCATATGTAGCCTCGTGATGGATGACACTGTAGCAATAAAATTGAATAAATATAAAAGCCTATTAATTTACTCTATTTCTTTTATTTTTTGAGATTTTTGTTACTATAATATATAAAAAAAAAAAAAAAAAACCTTCCTATTTTGAAATAAAAACCAACAGAAACATTAATTCTCTGATCTTACATATTTTCGCGAAATTTAATTTTTGATCCATAACTTTTTTCATTTCTATTTTGCGGACTCGCAGAACTTTTTTATAGGAAAAAAAATTTGTTCACAAAAAATTTTTAACCCGCGAGCTTATAAATTTAAAGTTAAAAAAGTCAGGAGAGCTAAAAGTAAAGTGAAAAAAAAATTTATAATTTTTAGTTTTTCCGCAGGTACTGAATTGAAGACAATAATTTTTAATATCTTAGATTTTCTGTTTAGACTTATAAGATTTGAATCGAATTTGATACAAAATTAAATCTTTCGAAAAAAAAAAAAAAACATTCTTTCATATTTATTAAAGTTGTTTATTCATCACTGTAGTGTTATATTTTCTTACCCATTTGCCTTTACATCCTTCAACTGCACTGGCATAGAGGCCTACAAATACGAGGATAGCTAACATTAAGATTTTCGTCGACATTTTCGATTATTTTTAGTCTGAGCTGTAAAAATATAATAATTACTTTTATTAATTATTACGACTTCAGAAAGAAAGATGATACGTTTAAATTGGACTGAGAAAGTTCCGTAAATAATTAAATTATCCAAAAGAAATGTCACAACTTTTCCTTTTAAAACTTAATAGTTTATAAGTTACTTGAATTATTTGAAAAAAAATTAATATCACTCGATACTTTAATAAAATAATTTATAATTACCCATTCAAATACGTTGTCTGCGGCAACGTCTAATTGATGTAATATCGAGTGAGGAATTCCTATCATATTTATAGTCAATAGATCCATTATCTGTTGACTTTTGGCTGAAACGTGCACCCGTGTTTATGTCACTCAAGAGTGATTTGAATCTTTAAAGATTATCTAGTATACTATCGATCTCTTGACACTTGAACTCTATAATACGTATAAAGTTAAATTGCATTGTACAATCTAAACTATAAATAATTGTTTATCACAATTTTTTATTTAATAAGTTCAAGTTTGAATTAAACATGATACTTGTTATTTCAAATATTATGAAATATAAAATTATTAGCAAATCTTTTGGCAATAAGACGAGATCTTATCTTACAATTTTTCTCGAAGGGATCATTGTTGACTACCGATGATTTGATTTATTATATGATGTATACTTTTATTAAAGGCGGGTGGGGCAGAGCGGCCCCCCTAAGCCAATTATTACTTTCTGTGGCTTTCAACCATAAGATTACTTTACTTTTTTGTCCTATTTCGAGCAAATTTAGGGACATTTTGCCAACATTCTGAAAAAAATTTTTTTTTTTTGGCAGAGAGGCCCCTCCATAAAATGATAAAATTTTTTTTTTCATTTATTACCCCGAGTAAAAATGAAAACGAGGCGCTGGCTAGCATTTTCATGATATGAAATGAATTGGTCAGTATTCGAAATCTTTGATTATTTATCAAATACTTTTTAATCCTGAATACTCAAGTCGATGCACACGAAAACAAGGTGCAAGATTATAGTTCGGTAGATATGAACCGATTTTGAAAAATTTTTTTTAAATTCTCAAAGACATATAAAACAAAAAGTTGACCTAAATTTAAAGGCCGCTTTTATTTCATAAAATCAACTGACGAATAAAAACAAACACACGGTCATCCACTGGGCTTGAAAAATTTCGGACTTACCAATAAATGACTTGTCGGTCATTTACTGACTTAGTTCAGTAATAAAGTACACCAGTGAATGACCAACATAAAATTGATAAAAACAAAATATTTGCGTTAATTTCACGTATCCAAAATCAATTTCATTATATAATTTACTTATATAAATGATTATAAATTTACTGTTTTATAAAAAAATCAATTACTACTATTCAAACACATAGTTTTTAAAAATGATTTTTTTCAAACGTTTATGTTCAAATTCAATATTTCTCTAAAAACTCTTCAATCCTCTACACAATTTTAATTATTTTTAATGATCATTTTATAAATCAAATCAATTCGTTGTGATTTAATAATAATAAAGACATGTAAGATTACATTTACAAGTAAATAACAACTTTTAATTGAATTTTAAAATTATTGTGATCATTCTTCTGCATACTGGTCATTCACTGGTGGGTAGTCACAGACTGGACTAGTTACCCTACTAGTTTTCCTACGATAAAATAATATTCTACTAAAAGCGTAATTTTTCCATTTTTTCAAATCCTGCAGATACTTTCTATCTATATAAGCAAATAACTCAAAAACTATCAAAATTTTTTAAAAAAACTTATCAATACAAATTTATAGCTCTGAAAATTTCCTAACTTCTACATACCCTCCGGCCCATTTTACCCCCTTTTATGCCTCTATACATTCAATCCAATTCTAAGAAAAATCAAATTTTTCTACATTTTCAAAATCTATAGATACTTTTTATCTATATAAGCCTGTAACTCTAAAACTATCAAAAATTTCATAAAAAGTTATTGATCAAAATTTGTCGCTCATTAATTTTCCCAGAGCATAAAACAAACTAACCTAAAACTAATTAATTATATCCTAATTGAAATAAATACTGTGACATTTAATTTCAGCTTTATCTCTCATGTCAATAGTCTATTAATCTAATCAAATGACATGCTAATTCCGTTAAGTGTACCATTACCCTAATATATATTATTAAAATAAATAATTAATAATAGATAACTTAATTTATTGTCAACTCGTACTCTAATTTCAATAAAAAATATTTTACACGAATGACCCACGTCATTATTTTTAACTTCCCGTTAAGAAAATTGCAAATTTTCAAAAATTCGGGAAGTTATTGTTTTCACCCCGATTTCCAAAAATCGAATTTCTAAGAGATATTGACGTTTTGAGGTTCTAGGAAGCTATTCTGACTAATTTCACGATGATGTCCGAGTGTATGTATGTACGTACGTACGTATGTAAATATTCTGTAACTTTTGAACGGATGCACCGATTTTGATCGTCAAGGTGTCATTCGACGCGGCTTGTTATTTACTATAAGTACTAAAACCTTGAGCTTAATCGGTAGGGTACGTTCGGAGATATTCCAAAGATAAAATTTTTTCAAAAATTTTTTTTTTGAATCACTTTTAATTCGCTCGATAAATTGATTCCAAAATCTAATCAGCTCTAAAACTTTATAAGCCGCGACGAATGCCACCTCAGCCATCAAAATCGGTTTATTTGTTCAAGAGAAACCGTGAATGAAAGAATTAAAAAAAAATTTTTTTTTTAGTTTTTTTGAAATTTCTCAAAAACGACTCTATAAATCAATTTTAAAATTTGATCAGCTCTAGAACTCAATAAAACGCGTTGATCGCCACCTCGAACGTCTCAATCGGTAAATTCGTTCGGGAGATATCGTTGTAGAAAAAATGGTAAAAAACGTTATTTTTAAAAAACAAACGCACTCAAAAGTATTTTCGAGCTCGAAAATGTATTCTCGACAATGTTTTCGAGCTCAAGAAGCTCGAAAACGGCGGGAAGTTTTGAGGCTGGCCCGCAGGGTCAACTGACAGACCGATTTTTTATTCTCGTGTCTACTCATGGTCAGTTAGATACCATCTGTACATATGTATATACATATAACTATTAAAATATAGGGTAGGGAGGGGCAAAAGGGGGTACCTATGGAAATACTAAATTTTCGATGACTAAAATACGCCAAATCTTTTTGTTTTTAATGATATCCAAGATAAATAGACAAAATTTTTAGCTGCCGTTAAGAATTAAAATTTCAACTTTCGGCGGGCAAAATGGGGTACCCTTTAGAAAAGTTGAAAAAAAAAAATTTCTGAAAGTTTATCAAATTTCATTAAATTAAATTTTTTTTTTATGTAAAATACATACAGAAAAATTACATTTCACATCATTCGTGGATACGAAGGGAGAAAAAAATTTTTTTGCGGGGCAGAGGCCCCCCTCCAAATAATGATAATTTTTTTTTTTTTTTTTTTTTTTTAATTGAATTCTTATCAATTAAAAAATAATATATTGTTACATTCTGGCTTATCTATTATCAGACAGAATAATTTTTTATTTGACCAGGTTGACGTCGTTAGGGTGTCGATAGACCCCAGGTGCGTCAGCTGTTGACCTTCTTTTATTTTATGCAAACAGTTTTATTGACTTACCATTATGGGCCCCATAAGTCGGCCCAAATAATCCCTTTCTGCTTCAACCTTTCCGCCTCAGCTGGGGCGTAGTCGTCCCTGCCGGTGTCCTTGAAATGGGCCTCGGAGTAATACCCGTAGCGAGGGTCGTGGAACGGGATGGTCCCAGAAGGTGGTGTTCGCTGGCTCATGTCAATAGTTGGTAGCGGCGTTCCACTGCTGATACCCGTCCAGAACGTGGGTTCACCTTGCTGTTGATGGTGTTTATTGGACACTTTACTCAACCCCGACACCACGATACCCGACTTTGGAAACTCTTTTCGAACGACCAACGTCACCGGATCGAGGAGGACTTCCTCGGCAACGATCTCTAAGCGGGGACGTTGGTGTATCGAGCGACCGAGATCCTCGTGGATCGTTCGTAATACACGACGTAGCTGAGCCTTCTTGCCTGACCTTCGGCTTCTTGGCATTAATTTTTTTGGATTCGGAAAGGAAGTGCTTAGGCTGCCGGTGTCGGCGCCAAAACGGGTGAGAATATTAGGCTGCCGGTGGCGGCGCCCAAAGTTTTAAAATAAGGAGTGCGTATTTTGATAAAATACGTATATATATTTTGCCTTAAAGTCCGAGTGACAGGATCAAGCCAGCAGGTTTGTGTAGAGTTCTTAGCTCTACTAGATCTTGTGATCAACTGACTTGATTCTGTCGCTCCTTGGTATTATACATTATCAAAAGTGTTAACGTTGCATCTCAGGTTTCCTATGAGAAAATCGTCGTGGCCCGGGTCTCATGCATCGTCATCTGTTTAGACTATCCGCGAGCCACGGCGACTTCCTTATCGCAAGAGATTTCCGAACATTGTTGGTGCTGAATAAAATAATATCTCCAACAAAGTAACGATTTATTAATTTATTATTTCTTTATGATTCTAAGAAGTGTCGAACCGTTTATTCGCCCACCGTGGCGAATAAATAATTCGAGACTTCGAAAAAAAATTTGTCACGTAACGATTCAAATTATTTCATTTTAATTAGTTGTAAGTTTAAATATTTTAATTTGTAAGTTTGAATTTGAATCGTTGCGCGGGCATTCCGCCATTCCGCCGGCTGAGACAGCAGTCCGTTCGCGATACTAGCGCATGCGCGCAACGTGCGAGTGAGCACGTGTATGGAATTAATTTATTTTTATAATTTAAAAATATAAACCATTGATTTTTGTTAGTTTAAGTTTTTGTTTAGGATTTTGAAACATTTGGGATGCATAATCGAGTGCCACATTATGCCCCAAATACTGTTTATATTATCTTTTTGGTCAAACTTGTCATCCGATAATTTGATGTCATTGATATATTGGTGAAAAGTATTGACCACCGGGTAGGGGGAAAATCAATACTTTGTTGACACGAATTTGATAATATGAACTAATTATTATTTAATTTATGGGATAAGATACAAATACGAACATATTATAAATAAATAGTACATGCATTAGAATAATTATTCATGTATCATTCAGGGGTGGAAAAATTATCTTTATATTTTATATTTTAATTTAAAAACTAGCCCAGGGCTAGAGAAAAATAATCATAATAGTAATTAGGGCGATTATTGCGCCACGTGAGCGACCAACAGGTGGAGAATGGGATAATTAAATTAGAAAGATACGGGCTATTGTGGCGTACGGACACTGTCAAAAAGTGGAAAATTATTGTAGTTGATAATTAGTAGTTTTTTATTAGAAAGTCCGTTGACATTATTCACCGGGTGAATAATAGTGTGTAATTGATTTCTACATATTATTTGGCTGATATTTGGAGATTGATGAGTAAGTACTTTGTATTTCTTTCGTCGAGTAATATTTTTCACGTGATAACCTCCCCCGGTAGTTGTTGGTCGCCGCGGAGAGTATAATTAATAAATATATTAATATCGCTGAATGATACATGGGAAAATTATAATTAATTCTTGTTAAATAATAATTTTTGTCCTATTGTATACAGTATCCGGATATTTTTATATAAATATATATATATATATATATACGTATAAAAAGATATACGACGTAGTTGGACGTCGCCGGTATACATATATATATACCTATAGTATATATATCTATAGAGCGCATGCAGTACTTGAGTAAATTCCTCAAGTAATGACATCATCATTCGGGTGAAAAATTCCTGAATAATATTAATTAAATAATATTATTACTTAAAATAATCTTTGAGATATTATTATTTATATTTATTATTATTTAAAATAATTAAGTAACATTATTTTTTTCATTTTGATATATATACCCCCAGTGGTCAAAGATTATTATTGTACTTATTATTAATTATTATCTACAAAGAGAAAATTTATGATTTGTTTGTGTGTGAGTATTAAAAATTCCGTATCTTTCTCTCTCTCACAGGTGTGAGAGATATATTACATGAATTAAAAATAATATTATCTTTATTCTTATTAACAAAATTGAATTATATTATTATTTTTCTTAAATTGACTATAAGTATTAAGTTTAAATAGGTTGTATTAATTTTGTATGATAAGAAGTCACCCCAGTGGTGAGAAAAATTTATTACTTATATATATTGTGAAGTATTATTATATTTTTATTGTTTAAAAATATAAGTAACGGAAACCAACAGCTGTCGGGGAAATTTTAATATTTATTTCTCTGGATCTTTTTCCTACTAATTTTCATTTATTTTTCCTACTCTTATTTATTATTTATATGTAATTATTGGTTGTTTATTTACAATTTTTCTATTATCTGTTTAATTTATTGTTTCATTCGTGTGTTATCCGCCTTGTTACGGATCACTTGCTCGGATTTTCCCTCGTAAATTCCCCCTGAATAAATTTTGTCCGTTTTAAATAAACGGTCTGGCGCCTCCGTGCACTAACCCAGCCTGAGGAGCTGGTCCAGGCATACTAATTATTTATTATTATTATTTTATTTGATCTCAGTATTTTATATCATTTATTATCAGTTACTATTATTTATTTATCACGCGTGGGTGACCGCATACGCTATATTGGACGGTTCCGCGTCTCCGTCGCGAAATTTCTACACAATATACGTTATAAATTTTCTAAAATTTGTATTTAAATTTAATTAGAGCCAGAACGTAACAATATTATTTTCGAATATTTTTAGTGGCCAAATTTTCCCCAACTACAGAAAATCAGCCGAACATTTTAATTTTTTTTTAATTTGACGATAAAAATATGAAAGAATCATTTTTCAAAACTTTCGGCTGGTCCATTTTGCCCCAGGTGTTATGAGTAGGTCTAAAAATGCGGAAATATATTAAATTTTTTTTAATTTGACGATCAAAATTTGTTAGAATCATTTTTTCGATTTTTGGGCTGGTCCATTTTGCCCCAGGGGTCATGCGTAGGGCTGAAAATGCTCATAAATATTAGATATACAGTAATGAGACGAAAAAAAGAAAATTTTTTTTTCACCAAATTTTGAGGGTACCCCGTTTTGCCTACCCTAACCCCTTTTGCCCCCCCCCTTCCCCTATGTTTAATAGAATTAAATTAAATAAAATAAAAAGAAATAATAATAATAATTAAGAACTGACATTTTTAAAAATATACAAAGTTATTGCTCGTAATTTACATAATTATCTTGATCTGAAGCATCAGTATTCATAAAGTTTCTGTTGGTAATAATTGTGATATATTGATATATATGTTTGTATAGATGAAAGGAAAAGTAATAAAAAATGGTGAGTCATGATGAGTTTTTAAAAATTACACCGAAGTTTATTATTAGATAAAAATTATACGTAAACAGTTAGAAAGAGCGGGAAATTTCCGATCCAGAAACCTCATTTTTAATTAATAATGGACGATATAGAGACAAGTTATGGGTAATTGAAAATACGAATTAAAAATTATCTTGGTGGCGAAAGGGGGAGAAGTTGGACGGCCGTAACTTGGAGAGGAGGGGGAGTAAAATTAATTCATGGGAGGGCTTTGGATAGGGAATTTAGTGAGGAATAATTTTGTATCTGTGGTTTTTCGTTGAATTTTCGATAGTTCTTGAGAATTTTTTCGAGATAGTATCAAGTATAAAAATTTAAAACGTCTAATATATTTGAGAATTTTTGAATGGTTGCAACTGGGTGAATAATTATTCAAAAATCGAAAAATGGGTGTGATTTGAATAGTAAATTTTCTACTCTAAAAATTTTGGTCTATAAAATTTTCCATAATTTTCATTAGTTTCCAAGATATTCCTCCTCAAAGCCGCCACTCAAAATTCAAAAATTCTCTGTTTGCTCTCATTAACTTTTAACGATCTCTAATTTCCAAACTCGTCACCCAAAAAAAATTTTACATCGATATTGTCTATCCAAAATTTCCTCCTCTACAATTTCGGTCTCCTACAATTTTTCGAAATTTCTCTTCCTTTCCAAGATATTCACCATCAATCAAAACTCTACACAACAAACTCCCAATCTAAAACCTACTGACAGATGGTCACAATTTAATCACCTGTTACTTCTAAACCAATCACCCAAAATCAACTTCATATATACTTTTTGGTTAGGAAATTTTTTGCTCTACAAATTTATCTCAGTACATTTTTCAATAATTTCAAGTAGTTTCCCAGATAATCGCTTGTTAAAAATATATAATGGATGCAATTAAACACTTATCGAATTTTCGAAGTAAAAAAATTATTGATAGATTTTTTTGATAATATTTATAAAAAACTTCAAAGTACGAGTAATAAACAAATTTAAATAGTTATAGCTTGAGGTGTAGTAATAAAAAATAAAACCTAATAGTTTAAAAGGATAACATTATTTATTTTATTTTTATTTATTGTTGAGATTCTTCAGTTTATGTAGGACCGAACGCTGTAAAACTTGAAATATATATATATATATATATATATATATATATATATATATATATATATATATTTGTTGTTGAATTTAATGAAACGATCAGAGTTTATTTTATTTTATTAGAGGAATCACGGCTTTACTGATCTGGTTTATTGACTTGTTAGATTGTATTCATCGTATTAATAATCACATGTGGACTAAAGATATTAGTACGCACTGTAATATAATACATTTATCGAATAAAATCAAAGTCCTGAATTTACTATTGAATGAACGGTTTCGCCCCGAATATACTTGCTGGGCTCATCAGTAAAGTTGATGCAAGTATATTCTACTATAGACCGTACAGTTGCTCTTGTCCATCGGTTGAAAGTGCATATTTATTTTACCACGTGTTTCACAAACCATCTTTAAGTTGTGCATCAATACATTCAATATTTGAAAAAATCATCGATTTCTACACATCTGAGGTGAGTTAATTTTTAATTTATTTTTTTTATTATAAATTTATTTTTTACACTGGTTACAAAAATTAAAAGGCGTCCGTATGATGAAACTATATATCGTTTAAAATATATAAAAGAATGAATGGTCACTATATAATAAATATATAGCAGCAAAAATATGTACATGTGGCCATAAAATAAATATGTTAAAATATAAAAAATATATAAATATATAGAAAATATGTATAAAAAATATATTTTAGATTATATAAAAAATATATGTGAAAATATAATAACATAAAAAATGTATCTCATTCGCTTTTGAGCACTCGTCGAGTGCAGACGTATATTGTGCTTGTTTGCTCATCATATTTGAGTATCTAATCGGATTACTGTCTGTATAACTGTGTGTGTATAGTGTATGGTGAATTCTAAAGTGTCTCTTTCCAACACGGAGCTCATGCAGGCTATAATGTCGGCTGAGAATAGTGGAACCAATGGACCTTACGGATCAGCAAGTGGATCAATTTTGATACAACCCGCCAAATTGAAGACAGGAACTCTCTCCTCGGAGCAAACCGCTAAGAGCGACCCGCCAATTAATATGAAGCTCAATAACATCGCGAACAATCTCTGGCAAATAGTGCCCTTAAGCCCCTTGAAACGTAGACGTGCGCATATGGATGTGTCCAGTGCACCAACAACACCAACTGAAAATAGATTTTCGGTACTCGAACAACATATGGAAGTATCCCATGATACAGAAGCTGGACCGGCACAAAGTGCTACCTCTAAAAGAGTTCCTAAACCACTGCCGATATTCATCCCAGGCGTACAAAGTATCCAAAAATTCTCGGAAATCATTCAAGGTGATTATTCATACAAAACCATTGACAAAGAAAATCAAATCAAAGTCCTTGCCAACGACGTAGATACGTATCGAAACATAATTCGCAAGCTAAACGAGGAAAAGGCTGAGTTCCACACCTATCAAATCAAACAAGAACGAGCCTACCGAGTAGTAATTAGAGGTCTCCATCCCTCAGTCACTCTAGAACAAATCAAATCTGAGGTCGAAAAATTAAATCATAAAGTACGCAACGTAGCAAATATCTATCGTCGTGGTACCAAAGTACTGCTACCACTATTCTTTGTGGACCTGGAGCCGAATCTCAACAACAAGGACATCTACAACACAGTGAGTCTGCTACAAGCCAAGGTCACTGTTGAACCACCTAGGAAGAAAATCACAATAGTACAATGCACTAAGTGCCAAATGTATGGACATACCAAAAGATACTGCAATAGATCACCGAAATGCGTCAAGTGTGGTGGAAACCACGAAACTACGACGTGTCTCAAGGGTAGAGATACCCCGGCGAAGTGTGCGTTGTGCAATGGAACGCATCCGGCAAATTACAAAGGTTGCGAAGTATACCAGAGTATTCTGAAAAAGAGAAACCAAACGGCACAACGACCGCACCGACAATTGAATGACGTCAACCCGGAACACCATACAACTGTCTTGCCTACCCCACATTTAAATAACAACACTACCCATCCTACTCCTTCTAATGCCAACACATCGCCCAGTATACCAACATATGCAAACGTTGCTCAGCCAAGGTCCGAACCCGCAGCATACACAAATATTCAAGTAATTATTGAAAAATCATTTGCCGACTTAAAAGACGTCATCGTTAAACAAACAGAATTACTGAATACCATGTTAAATCTACTTACCACAGTATTAACACGATTATCCAACAAAATATGAATAATATGTTTAGAATAGCGTTGTGGAACGCTAATGGCCTTCACTCTAAGTGCAGTGAAGTCAAAGCTTTCTTGCAAACAAACCAGATTGATATTCCATTAATTTCTGAAACGCACTTTACTGAAAAAAATTTCTTTAGGATACCGGGATTCACTTTCTACGACACTAAACACCCTGATGGCACCGCCCATGGTGGTACAGGTATCATCATACGTAACAACATAAAGCATCACGTTTTACCCAGCTTCAATACGCACTGGCTACAGGCAACTACTATACAAATTCAAGACTGGATAGGACCACTAGCTCTCTCAGCAGTTTACTGTCCACCTAAACACAAAATTAAACTTGACCACTTCTCCAATTTTTTCCAAACACTTGGATCAAGGTTTATTGCAGGGGGAGATTACAATGCT
This sequence comes from Microplitis deprimator, assembly GCA_964016945.1. Taxonomy (NCBI): domain Eukaryota; kingdom Metazoa; phylum Arthropoda; class Insecta; order Hymenoptera; family Braconidae; genus Microplitis; species Microplitis deprimator. The sequence continues at coordinate 1,374,537 of OZ024713.1, forward strand.
AAGCATCAGCATTGGGGCTCAAGACTTATCACCACACGAGGAAGAGAATTATATAAAACGGCATCAAACAATAATCTTAACTTTCTGAGTACTGGTACTCCGACCTATTGGCCTACCGATCTCAACAAAATCCCGGATACTCTAGACATATTTATTACAAAAGGCATCTCACGTAATAAAGCCGGCGTTGAGGCTTGCCTGGACCTATCATCCGACCATACTCCGGTAATAGTTACACTAAGCACCTGCATTATAAAAAAAAATAAATCTAACGCACCACCGTATAACAATTCAACAAACTGGGATCAATACAAAGAGGAAATTACCACCAAAATCAACCTGACAATACCACTAAAAACAAATGCGGACGCAGATGATGCGACGGAATATTTAAATCAACTAATAATTAACGCCGTTACTTCAGTCACACCATCAATAAACGTAACAGCCCAGAGCAGTCTTAATTATCCAATGCACATCAAACAAAAAATCTTAGAAAAAAGAAGGCTACGACGAGTCTTCCAAACCACCAGAAGCTGTGCCGATAAAAAAATATTCAACAAGGCAACCAAAGAATTGAAACAACTGCTACGCGAATTCGAAAACGACTCAGTACAGCAGAAGCTAGCAAGCCTCACCAACACCAAGGATACAGACTACTCGATCTGGAAAGTCACGAAGAGACTTAAGCGGCCAATCCAATCATCTCCCCCAATTAGAAAAGCGGATGGCAGATGGGCCAGAGATGACCGGGAGAAAGCACAAGCCTTCGTGGAGTACCTTGATACAGTATTCACTCCGTTCCAATCTCAGCAGGAAGAAGAGGAGATCACAGACTTCCTCGACACCCCACTACCTATGTCTTTACCGATCTCTCATATTTCTCCATACGAGCTGAAGCTTATGGTCCACAAACTAAAAAAAAAGAAGTCTCCTGGATATGACCAGATAACTAGTAAACTGCTAATCGAGTTACCAAAAAAAGGCTTTGTTTTTATTACTAATTTATACAACGCCATTCTACGGCTATCCTACTTCCCAAGCCAATGGAAATTTGCTGATGTCATCATGATTAACAAACCAGGCAAACAGCCCAATGACGTATCATCATATCGTCCAATCAGTCTGCTTCTGGTACTATCTAAACTTTTTGAAAAACTTCTTCTTAAACGACTTGAGGCCTCTGCTCACGAGTTTATACCTGAACACCAATTTGGTTTCCGAACTAAGCACTCCAACATCGAGTAAGTACACAGAGTCGTTGACACAATAAATGAGTCTTTCGAGAACAAAAAATATTGTACTGCAGCATTCATCGACATACAGCAAGCTTTTGATAAAGTGTGGCATCCAGGCCTTCTGTTCAAAGTGAAAAAGACGCTACCGCAATATTTTCTATTAATGAAATCATACCTAAGCGATCGATACTTTAGAGTCCACCACGGGGACAGTCAGTCTGAATTTCACCTAATCAGAGCAGGTGTACCACAAGGCAGCGTGCTGGGCCCCACACTTTATACCATCTTTACAGCTGATCTACCTCATGCAGATAATATCAAAATCGCGACGTTCGCAGACGACACAGCTATCTTGACCGCACACAAGGATCCGGTTGAAGCGGCTAACTTACTCCAAAGGCAGCTAGATAACATCCAAAAATGGCTTTTGAAATGGAGATTAAAGCTAGTGAAACCAAATCACTACAAATTACATTCACACTGAAAATAAACTGTTGCTATATAAGACCATCCTAAAATCAATTTGGACCTACGGCATCCAACTCTGAGGCACTGCTAGCACTAGCAACGTCAAAATTCCTCAGCGTTTTCAATCGAAGACCCTCAGAACCATCATCAACGCACCGTGGTTCGTATCCAACAAAACTCTTCACAAGGATTTACATGTAGCCACTGTCAAAGAGGAAATCTCGCGGTACAGCACAAAATATCAAGTCAGACTCCACAAACATCCGAATCCATTAGTGAAAGACATCATAGAGCACAGAAGAGAACCCACACGCCTTAAGCGTATCAAGACCCTGGACCTTCCACAGCGCTTCTAATATTCCTCCCGCACTAGAGTATTTTGCCATTGAGCAAAGCTCTAATCACCACGTTTTACTCTTTCATCCCAATTATTTATTGTCAATAGACAGATTGTAGTAATGCATTTAATTAATATAAATAAAAAAAAAAAAAAAAAAAATGTATCTAAAAGGCATAGATAAAATTTTTAGCTTCTTATCAAATTTTACTGAACAAGAAATTAACGAATAAATTTTTGACTTCAATTAAAAAAAAATTTATAAACATTTTCATGTACCACTAAAATACTTGGCAGTTATTTTGATTTCACTCGTTTTTTTATAGAAAAAAAAAAAAAAAAAAAAAGAAAGATTAGATAAAATCTAAATCCATAAAGTATAAAAACTTCATATATATTAGGATGGTCGTCAAAAATTAAATTTTCTCAGACGCTCCATAAGAAACTTCTTTTTAGTAAAATAATCCACGGGGAATTCGGTTTTTTTGTTTTAAATAAAGAGAACACGTGCCTCAGGTCGATTGACGTTTATTTCTCGATATAATCGAGATTTTTTTTATACACCTCATGAAACATGCAGATTAAAGATAAAAATCATTAGAACAGTTTTGTAGAAAATTAAATTCTTGACAAGAAACGTTCCATTGCTGTTTTTTAAAATGTGTATTTATGAAGATATTTAAAAAAAAAAAAAAAACTTTTTTAGATCTTAGGAGATCAAGCTAAAAAATTATATTTTGCGGGGCTATATTCCTTCAAGTATAGATGGCACTATAATTTATTCAGATTTTTAAATTTATATTGAATGTTATAAAAAAATAATTTTGTGGTATACTATGCTTGGCGGCGACGCGTAGGCATCGAAATGGCCGCGTGGAGCCCAACTTTCAACGTTAAATTAAAATTATAAATAATGGAGCTACAAC